>CM059426.1:7139125-7195650 GCA_030390025.1 Squalus acanthias | reverse complement strand
AGGGGTGGGTGTCAATGGAAGGTGACCTAAAAACTGGTGATCACCAACAGGCAAAGGAGGTGACATGATTGGGTGAGGACACGGACTATGAGCTTGCGATTTTGAATCGGTGCATCTTCTCAACATGGACCTGCTTCTCATCGGCGTGGTCCTGCTCCAATTCTCCTGACCGCTCTGAGGACGGGGTCCTCTCAGGCCCGGGCCACTCGCCCTGGCAATTTAAATGACCCCACTCTTGCGCCTTGGGATGGGGTCAGCGTTGTGATCGAAGGAGGGATGGGCAGTGTCCTCCACCACACTGCCAGAGACGGAGCGGGATTCCTGGAATCATGGCCTCCCCTTCCCCGGACTGAATACAAGCTTATCTTGAATGGGGGGCGGGGGGCGGTGGGGGTTTCCCAATCCTCCTGGATTGCCCTGAGTCTCTCAGGTGTCTCCTGGGCAGTGTTGCGGGCAGCTCTGGGGGAGAAACCATAGGTGGAATTTAAAAATATATGTTGATTTTTCATTTTCTTTGAACGCTTTTGTTTATTAATCATAAACATACTGCAGAAGGGGGAGAAAAAGATGGTTTGACTTGGACGAGGCAGGTGGTCATGTGATGAAATGTGTAATATATGTGGGTAGAACAAATGAAGGACAGAGACACCATGAGTTGCGAGTCAAGGTGCTTGTTTACTAGGCCAGAGCAAACTGAGCATGCTCATACCAAACCATGTGACAAACCATGTGACAATACATTACACTGCTTTCCCCTTAAAAAAAATGCACATATACGGAGATCGGGCGGGAAAGTGGAGTTGAGGTCGATGACCAGCCATGATCTTATTGAATGGCGGAGCAGGCTCGAGGGGCCGTATGGCCGACTCCTGCTCTTTATTTCTTCTGTTCTTATGTTCTTATTGAAGGGATAATTACTAGTCCTAGCCCCTTTAGGGCTACCCTGGATCAGGCGTATTTCTCAGACGTTCACTTTCAACTAAAGTTTGAGGTAGCCGAATCCTAAAGACTCTTAATTGGGTCTAAAGGTCCGGACTATCTCTCCCTAAAGGAAAGGAACAACCCGAGAATGTTACCGTCCTCCAGATAGCGCTTTTAATAAGTTTAGCTAGTCTGTAACGTTTCGGATATTGTGAGGGTCCGGAAAACTCCCCCAGAATTCTGCAACTCCTCACCAAAGAGTGTACCGAGATTGAGTTTGCGAGTTTTTGATACAGAAGTCTTATGTTAGACAATTCTAAAAATATATCGATTTATTAAAGAACCGACATGCAGTTTACAGCTGGTGAGTCAATCGCAACATTAACAGTTCCAGAAAGAGAAAACTTACAATCGTATTATCAGAGAATCTTACTTTTAAATCTTAACTTCACTACAGTATTACAGTTCTTAGTGTTCTACAGGATATCCACCAAAATCAAATACCTTTGATCCCCAAGGTACAAAGAGTTGGAAACTTACAGAGCTGCCTCTGAAGCCGAGAATCGCTTTGCCCAATTAAAGCGAGTCTGTTATCCCATTTGAGAGTTCAATATTTATACCCTTTTCCAATGGTATTTCCTTTAAGGTTTTCTGCTGATGCAAGTTAATTATCTCTAGTCATTTTTCTGCCGACCTCTGCAACTCTTACAGCCACCTCAGCCAGAATCATGTCTCCTCTCTAGGTGTCCTAAGTTTACCATATAAAAACGATGGGACGGCAGGTGTTCCTTACTTGATGTCATCTGTACGAGGGCAGATGTTCCTTTTCTTATGTGCCTCTTTATGAAGTGTAAATTAGAACACCTTATCCATGGTGAACCATTGTTTTTGTTCCCGAAGGTCAGCCTGTCAGAGCCCTTCACCTTCTGTTTCAATAAGGTTATTTATTCAGGGTCAACAACTGTCTTATCTCAATAGCCAGAATGCTTTCATAGCTATTTTATAGTTAAGTTTCTAAATTTCCAAACCCAGTTTGTCATGTTTTAATAAGGCCAGAATTCTTTCATAAGATAGTGTATTTTTCTGAATAGATTATATAGCTTATTCCTTCACATTATAGTCCCCTCTCAAATACAACAAAACTATGTTCCCACCTTTCCCAGCATTACACGTACCACACAACAAAATCTCCTGGCTTTTTTTCTTTTAAATGAACTACAAATGAACTACAAATCCAGTTTAATAACAGGTTTGCGGAGCCTTCCTGATCTCCTTACAAAAGGTTTTTTTTGTTGAACCAATTTTCGGGCTGTTTTGTTTTGGTTCCAAACTCAAAGAAGTCGGTCCCACCACTCTGTTTCCCCACTTGATACAACCTTGCTCACAAGACAATGCAGTATGACGGTTATGGAATGGTTTCAACTCTGTGTCCAGACACTGACACCCAGGTCCCTCTGAAAACCAACATTTCCCAATCTCTCACCATTTAAAAAATACCCTGCTTTTCTATTTTTCCTACCAAAGTGGATAACTTCATATTTCTCCACATTATATTCCATTTGCCATGTTCTTGCCCACTCACTTAGCTGTCTATATCCCCTTGAAGCCTCCTTGCATCCTCCTCACAACTTACATTCCCACCCAGCTTTGTACCATCAGCAAACTTAGATATATTACATTTGGTCCCCTCATCCAAATCATTCATGTAGATTGTGAATAGCTGAGGCCCAAGTACTGATCCTTGCGGTACCCCACTAGTTACAGCCTGCCAACCCAAAAATGACCCGTTTATTCCTACTCTCTGTTTTCTGTCCGCTAACCAATCCTTAATCCATGCTAGTATATTACCCCCAATCCCATGAGCCCTAATTTTGTTCAATAACCTCTTGTGTGGCACCTTATCGAATGTCCTTCTGAAAATCCAAATACACCACATCCACTGGCCCCCCTTATCTATTCTGCTAGTTACAACCTCAAAAAGCTCTTAACAGATTTGTCAAACATGATTTCCCTTTCATAAATCCGTGTTAACTCTGCCCAATCCTATTATTATTTTCTAACACTTCTAGATTTTCTTCCTCGCTGCTTGTTGCGATCAGCACATTGTCTTGATTACATAAGCAATTTGGAATTCCTTGCAAAATCTTGTGCATCGTAGCCTGGAAGATTTTGGGGTGGCCTGAAAGGTTGGGCCTATACTCATTGGAGTTTAGAAGAATGAGAGGTGATCTTATTGAAACATATAAGATACTGAGGTGGCTCGACAAGGTAGATGCAGAGAGGATGTTTCCCCTCGTGGGGAAATCTAGAACACGGGGGCATAGTTTCAGAATAAAGGGTCGCCCTCTTAGAACTGAGATGAGGAGGAATTTCTTCTCCCAGAGGGTTGTAAATCTGTGGAATTCTCTGCCCCAGAGAGCTGTGGAGGCTGGGTCATTAAATACATTTCAGGTGGAGATAGACAGATTTTTACAAGATAAGGGAGTGAAGGGTTATGGGGAGTGGGCAGGGAAGTTGCTTTGAGCCCAAGATCAGCCATGATCTTATTGAATGGTGGAGCAGGCTCGAGGGGCTGTAGGGCCTACTCCTGCTCCTATTTCTTATGTTCTTATGTTTACACCATACGGCAGCTTGGTGTATGAGTACAGTCCCTTGTGTGTGTTGATAGTGAGATACTGTTGACTCTCTTTGTCAACATTCAGCTGAGTGTCAGCGTGCGACAGGTCAAGCTTGGAGAAAACCTTTGACCCAGAGAGTGCTGCAGACAAATCTTGTGATGTAGGTAATGGGTACTGCTCATCATCAACTGCTTGGCTGATAGTAACTTTGTAGTCACTGCACAAGCGTACAGTTTTGACTGCTTTGGGCAATACCACAATTGGGATAGCCCATTCACTTTTGTCAGTTTTTACTAGCACTCCATTCTCTCTCAGCTTCGCTAGCTCTTCCTCCACCTGACTTTTCAATGCATAGGGGACCGGCCTTGCCTTACAATAGACAGGTTTCGTGTTGGACTGTAAGAACTGAATGTTTCGCGAGCTCGGTCATACATGCTGAGGCTTCTGATGAATGCCGTAGGCGCGGCCATGATTGTCCCGATCCCGTCGAACAGTGACTCAGCTCGCTACCTGTGTACCTGTGAGAATCAGCGCCACTGTTGCTGTGTATACATACACGCCAAGGCAAAAAATTCAGTTTAGGTGTCACAAATTCACCTTAAACTTTTTCACTCGAAGGTTGAACACTGTGTCCTTCCATGATCCCTAAAAATGGCTTTGGGATCCCATCTTCGTCACCAAAAATGTAATATATGTGGGTAGAACAAATGAAGGCCAGAGACACGATGAGTTGCGAATCAAGATGCTTGTTTACTAGGCCAGAGCGGACCGAGCATGCTCATACTAAACCATGTGACAAACCATGTGATAATACATTACAAAACCTCCAAGTATACGGCCAACCAGCGTTGGCAAACTTACTTGGGGGCTGGTTTCACACAATCCTATATTCTTGCTTTCTCCCCAGATGTTGCTGGGTGTAAAATGGCTGCTGCCTTCGCTTACTTCGCAACGGTCACTGCGGCTCAAAGTAATGAATTGAATCTGAAGCACTGTGACATGCTTCTGAGAGATGTGATACAGCGCTGAATAAATCCCACCTTTCTTCCTCAGCATGGAATGTTTAACTTCTATCGATTGTGAAAGCCCGTGAATGGCTCAACGTATAACTTTCTATTCTTGGCTGTGGAAGGTTGTCATGAAAGAACATTCTTTAGAAACCAAATATCAAATTATCCTGTGATCTTCAGTTAAACGTTTCAGTCTCCTGCTCTGGAAAGACTTGTACGTCGCGCGTAATACTTCTCAGTTTTGGGAGTGGGTCTGGCAATGTTTGAGGCTGTCACGAGAATGGACGTCATATTGAGATTTACTCCCAAGCCTTTGACATCAAAAATGTTCATCAACCTTTTCCACCGAGACATTGTTAGTGACTGTGGTGGTGGTGGGAGAGGGTGGGGGGTAGAGCTGTCAGGAGAAGGATGGATGGGGGATGTGACGTCAAGGGTTGCTGACTCCTCAAGCGGACATGATGTGGAGATGCCGGCGTTGGACTGGGGTGGACAAAAATGAGAAGTCGCACAACACCAGGTTATAGTCCAACAGATTTATTTAATTTTACAAGCTTTCGAAGCAGTTCGCTCCTTCGTCAGGTAAGTTAGCAATGAGAGAATCTCCCAGAATTCACAATTTAAACCCAGACAAAATCTATTCACATTATTCCCTACAACAAAGAGCACAGCCAAGACAATGAGATGTGTCCCAGGGGGTCCAACGTGCCAGCAGGTGGTTTGACACGTTGGACCCCCTGGGACACATCTCATTGTCTTGGCTGTGCTCTTTGTTGTAGGGAATAATGTGAATAGATTTTGTCTGGGTTTAAATTGTGAATTCTGGGAGATTCTCTCATTGCTAACTTACCTGATGAAGGAGCGAACTGCTTCGAAAGCTTGTAAAATTAAATAAATCTGTTGGACTATAACCTGGTGTTGTGCGACTTCTCATTTTTTTCCTCAAGCAGACACAGACTCCCAATCTCAGCTTCAAGCCCCATGTCCCATCCATCACCAAGACCATTTGAATTTGCCTTTGTAACACCGTGCACCCCTCACCTTACCGCCCCTCGCTGATACCGAAACACTCATCAAACCTTTGTAGCTCCTTTGAGTTCTACCCTACAGAAATTACACCTCATCCAAAACTCTGATGTCCACATCCTGTTCCACACTAAGTCCCGCTTCCCGATCACATCTGTCCTCACCCAGCTCCGCTGGCTCCCTGTCTCCCACTTGTCTCCGCCCCTGCCTCAGCCCATCTGTTGCTGAAACCCTCATCCATGCCTTTGTTACCTCTAGACTGGACTATTCCAACGCACTTTTACCCGGCCTCCCACTTTCTACCCTCCGTAAACTTGAAGTCATCCAAAACCCTGCTGCCCGTGTCCTAACTCACACCGAGTCCCGTTCACCCATCACCCCCTGTGCTCGCTGACCGACACTGGCTCCCGGTCCGGCAACACCTCAATTTTAAAATTCTCATCCCCGTGTTCAAATCCCTCCAGGGCCTCACCCCTCCCTCCCTTTCTCTGTAACCTGTATGTAGAGAATATCTATTTAAAAAGGAAAACCTTTGCAGTGCTACGGGAAAAGAGCAGGGTAGTCTGAGTAATTGGATAGCTCCTTCAAAGAGCCGGCACAGACATGATGGGCGAATGGCCTCTTTCTGTGCTGTATGATCCTGTGATTCTACCTTTGGCTCTACTCCCTTACTGCTTACTCCCTCACCTGGCTAACCATTCAAGCTGAAACAGACTGTGCGAAACCTTAGTGCAGCTGTTGGCCACATCTGGATTCCCAATTAGCCACATGTAGCTAATGTATTGGACAACACTGCATTGGAACATAAGGGTGTCCTTTGGGGGTGCAGTAGGATAGATTCCATGTAAAAAGAATTTAAAATATAGGAAGGGAATTGGGCACAATTATTACTATGCATTATAGGCCACTAAGGAAGCCTTGCTAGATGGGAGTATGGATTGCAGAATAGTCCCTATAGTGTTGAAACAACAACAACTTTCATTTATATAGCGTTTTTTTCATAGGAAAACGTCCCAAGGCATTGGAATTCCTGGGGCATTGGAACCGTTCTGGGGAAGGTGGGGCCAGTACAAACTAGACGGTCTACACCTGGGCAGGGCCGGGACCGATGTCCTAGTTTGCTAGTGCTCTGGGGGAGGGTTTAAACTAAAATGGCAGGGGGTTGGGAACCTGAACAGGGAGACAGAGGAAAGGGAGACAAGGATAAAAGCAAAAGATAGGAAGGAGAAAAACAAAAGTGGCAGTCAGAGAAAACAACGGTTTAAATCAAACATGGCCACAGTAAATACTAATTCTAATAGGTCTAAGAGCATTAAAAAAACAAGCCTGAAGGCTTTGTGTCTTAATGCGAGGAGCATTCGGAACAAGGTGGATGAATCAGCTGCGCAAATAGAGGTAAACGAATATGATTTGATTGGGATTACCGAAACATGGCTCCAGGGTGGCCAAGGCTGGGAACTCAACATCCAGGGGTACTCAATATATAGGCAAAAAGGAAAGGGAGGTGGGGTAGCATTGCTGGTTAAAGAGGGGATTAACACAATTGAAAGGAAGGATATTAGCTCTGATGATGTGGAATCTGTATGGGTTGAACTGAGAAATAACAAGGGGCAGAAAACGTTAGTGGGAGTGATATATAGACCTCCAAACAGTAATGCGGAGGTTGGGGATGGCATTAAAAGGGAAATTAGAGAAGCGTGCAATAAGGGCACAGCAGTCATCATGGGTGACTTTAATCTACATATAGATCCCCTTATCACTTTCAGGCCTTTTGGTGTTTGTTATTTGACCTTGCTGACACTTCCCCTATTTATTCCTGACTGCAGTTTTAATTTCTGTTCTAAGAGTCAAACTTCATCTATGAATCTAATAGCTGTTTCTTACACACTTCCAAGTTGGAGTGCTGTGTGTTGTATCGGGCTCCACACTATAGGAAGAGTATTGTGGTTTTAGAGAGGGTACAGCGCAGATTCACGAGGATGCTGCCTGGAATGAGGAAATACAAATACAACAACACCACCAACAACTTGTATTTATATAGCGCCTTTAATGTAGTAAAACGTCCCAGGGCGCTGCACAGGTGTGTTATAAGACAAAAAAATTGACACATAAGGAGAAATTAGGGCAGATGACCAAAAGTTTGGTCAAAGAGGTAGGTTTTTATGAGCGTCTTAAAGGAGGAAAGAGAGGTAGCGAGGTGGAGAGATTTAGGCAGGGAATTCCAGAGCTTAGGGCCGAGGCAACAGAAAGCACGGCCACCAATGGTTGAGCGATTATAATCGGGGATGCTCAAGAGGGCAGAATTAGAGGAGCGCAGATATCTCGGGGGGTTGTGGGGCTGAAGGAGATTACAGAGATAGGAGGGGCGAGGCCATGGAGGGATTTGAAAACAAGGATGAGAATTTTGAAATCGAGGCGCTGTTTAATCGGGAGCCAATGTAGGTCAGCGAGCACAGGGGGCGATGGGCGAACGGGACTTGGTGCGAGTTAGGACACGGGCAGCCGAGTTTTGGATGACCTCAAGCTTACGTAGGGTAGAATGTGCGAGGCCAGCCAGGAGTGCGTTGGAATAGTCAAGTCTAGAGGTAACAAAGGTATGGATGAGGGTTTCAGCATCGGATGGGTTGAGGCAATGGCGGAGACGGGCGATGTTATGGAGGTGGAAGTAGGCGGTCTTTGTTATGCTGCGGATATGTGGTCGGAAGCTCATTTCAGGTTCAAATATGACACCAAGGTTGCAAACAGTGTGGTTCAGCCTCAGACAGATGTTAGGGAGAGGGATGGAGTCAGTGACTAGGGAACGGAGTTTGTGGTGGGGACCGAAAACAATGGCTTCGGTCTTCCCAATATTTAATTGGAGAAAATTTCTGCTCATCTAGAACTGGATGTTGGACAAGTAGTCTGACAATTTAGACATCGTGGAGGGGTCGAGAGAAGAGGTAGTGAGGTAGAGCTGGGTGTCGTCAGCGTACAAGTGGAAACTGACGCTGTGTTTTCGGATGATGTCGCCAAGGGACAACATATAAATGAGAAATAGGAGGGGGCCAAGGATAGATCCTTGGGGGACACCAGAGGTAATGATGCGGGAGCGGGAAGAGAAGCTGTTGCAGGAGATTCTCTGGTTACGATCAGGTAGATAACAGTGGAACCAGGCGAGTGCAGTCCCACCCAGCTGGACGACGGTGGAGAGGTGTTGGAGAAGGATGGAGTGGTCAACCGTGTCAAAGGCTGCAGACAAGTCAAGAAGGTTGAGAAGGGATAGGTTACCTTTGTCACAGTCACAAAGGATGTCATTTGTGACTTTGATGAGAGCCGTTTCGGTACATGTAGTTATCACAGAATCATAGAATCATAGAATGGGTGCTGCACAGAAGGAGGCCATTCGGCCCATCGAGCCCTGTGCAGGCTCTCTGCAGGAGCACTTCAGCTAGTCCCGCTCACCCGTCCTTTCCCCGTAGCCCTGCAAATTTGCGGGAAAGATGGGCATGGATTTGTGAGGCAGCAACACCTCCAAGGACTTTGGGAGAGGAGAGGGAGGTTAGAGATGGGACGGTAGTTTGCAAGGACGGAGGCGTCAAGGGTTGATTTTTTTGAGGAGAGGGGTGATGACGGCAGATTTGAGGGAGAGGGGTCAGTACCTGAGGAGAGAGAACCATTAACAATATCAGCTAACATGGGAGCCAGAAAAGGAAGTTGGGAGGTCAGCAGTTTTGTTGGGAATCCGGTCGAGGGAGTAGGATGTGGGTCTCATGGATACCTGGGATAGCAGGAATGACATATGAGGAGAGATTGGGTCGATTGGGCTTATACTCGCTGGAGTATAGAAGAATGAGAGGGGATCTCATCAAAACATATAAAATTCTGACAGGTCTGGACAAACTAGATGCAGGAAGAATGTTCCCGATGGTCGGAGAGTCCAGAACCAGGGGTCATAATCTAAGGATAAGGGGTAAGCCATTTAGGACAGAAATGAGGAAGAATTTCTTCACCCAGAGAGTGGTGAACCTGTGGAATTCTCTACCACAGAAGGTAGTTGAGGCCAAGTCATTAAATATATTCAAGGATGAGTTAGATATATTTCTTAAAGCTAAAGGTATCAAGGGATATGGAGAGAAGGCAGGGACAGGGTACTGAGTTTAAATGATCAGCCATGATCTCATCGAATGGCGGAGCAGGCTCGAGGGGCTGAATGGCCTACTCCTGCTCCTATCTTCTATGTTTCTATGTTTCTATGTAAGATGAGCGCGGCGAGGTCATGAGGGGAGATGGGAGAGAAACTGGAGACAATACAAAGAAAATACAAAGAAAGACTTGGATAAATTGGATCTTTTTATTTTTAGAACAATGTAGATTAAAAGGCGATATATTTAAAATGATGAAAGGATGGAACAGGGTGGATAGACGCAGACTGATTCCAGTGGTTAGGGGATTGAGAACGAGGGGGGGTCACAGATACAAGATTAAATGTAAGAGATTTAGAACAGAGGGCAGGAGAAACCTCTTCACACACAGAGAGAGTTGTGAGGCTGTGGGATTCACTCCCAGAGTTAGTGGTTGAGGCAGTAACCTATGTCAACATTCAAGAATAGATTGGAGAGGAGGATGAAGGAAAAGGGGATTGAAGAGCTATGGCTTGGGAACAGGGCGGGTAAATAGGAATAGAACACGTAAGGAGGGTCAACACCGACGCGGGCTGGTTGGGCCGAATGGCCTGTTTCCGTGTTGTAACTTCTATGTATTTCTATGTATTTGAGCAGGAGCAGGAACCGTGACTGATTTTTCTATGGGGTGGAATCTTGGACTCTCCTGGTCTCCGAGGGGCAGTGTCTTGCTGGGCATCAATTTTCTTATTAAAGGAACGTTTGGGGGTTTTACTTGTCCTGGAGCCACACCGGGTGTTACACTCTCACGAGAACACGGCTCAGACAATTGGCCCCACGGTGCTGCACCCTATCTGCTACCCATGCTCCCTTTGAACATGCTTCCTGCTGGGAGCATACGATTGGAGAACTTGCCCTACGATTCAAGGACAGCAATTGTTGTGTAGGCAAATATTTTGTGCACAGCAAGATCACACAAACCACAGTGAGGTGAATGACGAGTTAATGTGTTTTTTTTTTGGTAGGTTGGTACCTTTGGTTGATTGAGGGAGAAATGTTGGCCTGGGCACCAATAATGCCATGGGATCTTTTACATAGGAACGTAGGAACTGTGAGCAGTGACCAAGGTCCATCGAGTTTGCCTTCTACCATCCTGATAGTCGCAAGTTAGAATGATAATAAGAACATAAGAACATAAGAAATAGGAGCAGGAGTAGGCCAATCGGCCCCTCGAGCCTGCTCCGCCATTCAATAAGATCATGGCTGATCTGATCCTAACCGCCAATCTACTATCTATCACAGAACCATCTCCTGCATCTAACAGAATTGCACACATGAAATAGGAGCAGAATCATGCTACACGGTCCCTGGGCCCGCTCCACTACCCAGAGGGCCATGACCGATCCGAACCTAGACTCATGTCCAAATTCCTGCCCGCTCCCCGTAACTCTTAATGCCCTTTACTTCTAGGAAACTGTCTATTTCTGTTTTAAATTTATTTAATGATGTAGCTTCTATAGCTTTTTGTGGCAGCATATTCCATGGACCTACCACCCTCTGAGTGAAGTAGTTCCTCCTCATCTCAGTTTTGAAAGAGCAGCCCCTTATTCTAAGACTATGTCCCCTAGTTCTAGTCTCACCCGTCATCGGGAACATCCTCCCCGCATCCACCCGATCCAACCCCTTCACAATCTTATATGTTTCAATAAGATCTCCTCTCATTCTTCTGAACTCCAATGAGTAGAGTCCCAATCTACACAACCTCTCTTCATATGACCACCCCCTCATCCCCGGGATTAACCGAGTGAACCTTTTTTGCACTGCCTCGAGAGCAAGGATGTCTTTCCTTAAGTAAGGACACCAAAACTGTATGCAGTATTCCAGGTGCGGTCTCACCAATACCTTGTACAACTGAAGCAATACCTCCCTATTTTTATATTCTATCCCCCTAGCAATGAAAGCCAACATTCCATTTGCCTTCTTAATCACTTGCTGCACCTGCATACTAACCTTTTGAGTTTCGTGCACCAGGACCCCCAGATCTCTTTGCACTTCAGTACTCTCCAGTTTCTTGCCATTAAGATAATAAATTGCTCTAGGATTTTTCCTGCCAAAGTGCATCACCTCACACTTTCCAGTGTTGTATTCCATCTGCCAAATCTCTGCCCACTTACTTAGCCTGTCTATGTCCCCTTGCAGGTTTTTTATGTCCTCCTCACTCACTACTTTCCCTCCCATCTTTGTATCATCTGCAAATTTTGATATGTTACACTTGGTCCCTTCCTCCAAATCGTTAATATAGATTGTAAAGAGTTGGGGACCCAGCACTGACCCCTGTGGAACACCACTAGTTACTGATTGCCAGTTTGAGAATGAACCATTTATCCCAACTCTTTGCTTTCTGTTAGATAGCCAATCCTCTATCCATGCCAGAATATTACCCCCAATCCCGTGATTTTTTACCTTAAGCAATAATCTTTTGTGTGGCACCTTGTCAAATGCCTTTTGGAAGTCTAAATACACTACGTCTACTGGTTCCCCTTTATCCACTCTATATGTTACTTCCTCAAAGAACTCCAGCAAATTTGTCAAACATGACTTCCCCTTCGTAAAACCATGCTGACTTTGTCCTATTAAATTATGATTATCCAAATGTCCTGTTACTGTTTCCTTAATAATGGACTCCAAAATTTTACCTACCACAGATGTTAGGCTAACCGGTCTATAGTTACCAGCCTTCTGTCTACTGCCCTTTTTAAATAAGGGTGTTACATTAGCAGTTTTCCAGTCTGCGACCTTAGCGGAATCCAGGGAGTTTTGAAAAATTATTACCAATGCATCTACAATCCCTACCGTCACTTCCTTCAAGACTCTAGGATGTAAGCCATCAGGTCCAGGTGATTTATCCGCCTTGAGTCCCATTATTTTACCGAGTACCACTTCCTTAGTGATTTTGATCGTGTTTAGCTCCTCTCCCCCTATAGCCCCCTGTTTGTCCAGTGTTGGGATATTCTTAGTGTCCTCTACTGTAAAGACTGATACAAAATATTCATTCAGTGTTTTTGCCATCTCCATATTTCCCACCATTAATTTCCCGGTCTCATCCTCTAAGGGACCAACATTTACTTTAGCCACCCTTTTTCTTTTTATATAACTATAAAAACTCTTACTATCTGTTTTTATATTTTTTGCTAATTTACTTTCATAATCTATCTTCCCTTTCTTAATCAATCTTTTTGTTATTTTTTGCTGCCTTTTAAAGTTTTCCCAATCCTCTGTCCTCCCACTAGATTTCGCTACCTTATATGCCCTTGTTTTTAGTCGAATACTATACTTAATTTCTTTACTTAGCCACGGATGACTGTCCTTTCTTTTACACCCTTTTCTTTTCAGTGGAATATATTTTTTTTGGAAGTTGTAAAATAACTCCTTGAATGTACACCACTGATCATGTGTCGTCTTACCCTTTAATCTATTTTCCCAATCCACTCTACTCAATTCCGCTCGCATACCTTCATAGTCTCCTTTATTCAAGCTTAGCACGCTTGTTTGAGATCCAACCTTCTCACCCTCTAATTGAATATGGAATTCAACCATGTTATGGTCACTCATTCCAAGGGGATCCTTTACTAGGACATTTTTAATTAATCCTGTCTCGTTACACAGGACCAGATCTAAGGTTGCTTGCCCCCTGGTCGGTTCAGTTACATACTGCTCAAGAAACCCATCCCTAATACACTCAATGAACTCATCCTCAAGGCAGCCCTGCCCCATTTGATTTGTCCAATTAATATGATAGTTAAAATCCCCCATAATTATAGATGTTCCCTTATTACATGCCTCAACTATTTCCTGATTGATACTCCGTCCAACAGAGTTGCAACTGTTCGGAGGCCTATAGACTACGCCCCACTAGTGTTTTTTCCCCCTTATTATTCCTTATCTCCACCCAAACTGTTTCATTATCATGATTTTTTGACCCAATATCATTACTCTGTATTACAGTGATTCCTTCCTTTATTAACATAGCCACCACACCTCCCCTTCCTTCCTGCCTGTCCTTCCTGATCGTTAAATAACCTGGTATGTTTAATTCCCAGGCATTGTCACCCTGCAGCCATGTTTCTGTAATGGCCACAATATCATAACCATATGTAGTTATTTGTGCCATTAACTCGTCTATTTTGTTACGAATGCTACGTGCATTCAGATAGAGGACTTTCAAATATGCTTTGTGGCACTTAGTTCCTGCTTTTTCACTTTTTACCACTTTACCTTTTACTCCACACACTCTGTCCCTTCCTGCCACGCTCTGATTTGTGATTCCCCTACTGCTACCTATGTCTATGACCCTCTCTGTTGTCATTTTTATTTTTTGCTCTCTTGAAACCTCCCCCCCACTAATTAGTTTAAAGCCCTCTCCACAGCCCTAGTTATTCGATTCGCCAGGACACTAGTCCCAGCACTGGCCAAGTGAAGTCCGTCCCAACGGAACAGCTCTCTCCTGCCCCAGTAATGGAGTTGTTGAGTAATCGTGGTAATCATCGTCATCCACCTGAAGAGGCAGATGGAGCCTCGGTTTAAGACTATTCCAACGCTCTCCTGGCTGGCCTCCCATCTTCCACCCTCCATAAACCTGAGTTCATCCAGAACTCTGCTGCCTGTACCCTGCCTCACACCAAGACCCGTTCACCCATCACCCCCTGTGCTCGCTGACCGATATTGGCTCCCAGTCCAGCAACGTCTTGATTTAAAAATTCTCATCCTTGCTCTCAAATCCCTCCATGGCCTCGCCCCTCCCCATCTCTGTAACCTATAACCCTCCGAGATCCCTGCACTCCGCCAATTCTGGCCTCTAGCGCATCCTCGATTTTAATCGCTTCACCCTTGCTGGCTGTGCTTTCAGCTGCCCCAGCCCAAAGCTCTGGAATTCCCTCCCGAAAGCTCTTTGCCTCTCTACCTCTCGTTCCTCCTTTAAGACATTCCTAAGTGTCAGCTGTGGCTCAGTTGGCAGCACACTCGCCTCTGAGTCAGAAGGTTGTGGGTTCAAGTCTCACTCCAGGGACTTGAGCACATAAAGCTAGGCTGACACTCCAGTGCTGCACTGTCAGAGGTGCCGTCTTTCGGATGAGACGTTAAACCGAGGCCCCGTCTGCTCTCTCGGGTGGACATAAAAGATCTCATGGCACTATTTCGAAGAAGAGCAGGGGAGTTCTCCCCGCTGTCCTGGGCCAATAGTTCTCCCTCAACCAACATAACAAAAACGGATTATCTGGTCATTTTCACATTGCTGTTTGTGGGAGCTTGCTGTGCGCAAATTGGCTGCCACGTTTCCCACATTATAACAGTGACTCCACTTCAAAATAGTACTTCATTGGCTGTAAAGCGCTTTGAGACGTCCGGTGGTCATGAAAGGTGCTACAGAAATGCAAGTCTTTCTTTCTTTCAAACCTCCCTCTTTGACCAAGCTTTCGGTCATCTGTCCTAATATCTCCTTATGTGGCTCGGTGTCAAATTTTGTTTGATAATCGCTCCCGTGGAAGCGCCTTGAGGTGTTTTACTACGTTAAAGGGTGCTATATAAATGCAAGTTGTTGTTGTTTAATGTTCTCACCAAATCGCGGCTCGGTTAACTGGTGCAGTACCAAAGAAAATCATTAACCTCTTTGCATCTGGTACGGAGCCAGAATTCTTTGTTGTTTTTTGGAAATCAATCCTAGCATTGATCAATTTGGGTGTTAAACTGACACCCAGCAAATCCAATAACCGGCAAAGAAAAGTTACATTTTGTTTTTCGACCCGGCTTCTGTGCTTTTGAAGTTCCCCTGGACAGATGTTTGGAGTTCACCTCAAACACCGCTCGGTTTTAATGGAACACCTTTCCTAACGGACCCTGAGATTTATGAGCTGGCGAAGGTATTGTTTTTCAACCTTCTCTAACATCAACTTCAGGAAACCCAGTAAATTTACGACTTGTTGCGAATTCAGACGTTTCTCTTACTGTTTTTCTTTTCCCCCCTTTGTGAATTCTATGCTCATCAAGAATGAGTGATGTTAACCCCGGTGAATCGAACTCTTTCCCACTTGGGATGGGAAGTTTCAGCATCCACCAAGCCCTGAGCCAAGAATAACACGGACAGCTCCCTCTACTCTACCCCGATAATGTGCGTCAGTCCCAACCACAATCATTACACGGTGTTTGATAGCATTACAAGGTATTTACAGCACAGAAACAGGCCATTCGGCCCAACTGGTCCGTGCCGGTGTTTATGCTCCACACGAGCCTCCTCCCACCCCTCTTCATCTCGTCCTGTCAGCATAATCCTCTATTCCTTTCTCCTTCATGTGCTTATCCAGCTTTCCCTGTTATTCGCCTCAACCACTCCCTGTGGCAGCGAGTTCCACATTCTCACCACTCTCTGGGTAAAGAAGTTTCTCCTGAATTCCCTATTGGATTTATTGGTGACTCTCTTATATTTATGGCCCCTAGTTCTGGTCTCCCCCACAAGTGGAAACATCTTCTCTACGTCTACCCATCAAACCCCTTTCAGAATGTTACAGACCTCTATCAGGTCACCCCTCAGTCTTCTCTTTTCTAGAGAAAAGAGCCCCAGCCTGTTCAATCTTTCCTGATAGGTAGAACCTCTCTGTTCTGGTATCAGACTAGTAAATCTTTTTTGCACCTTCTCCAGTGCCTCTGTATCCTTTTTATAATATGGAGACCAGAGTTGTGCACAGTACTCCAAGTGTGGTCTAAACAAGGTTCGATACAAATTTAACATAACTTCTCTGATTTTCAATTCTATCCCTCTAGAAATCAACCCCAGTGTTTGGTCTGCTTTTTTTATGGCCTTGTTGGCCTGCGCCATTACTTTTAGTGATTTGTGTATCTGTGTCCCTAGACCCCTCTATTCCTCTGCCTCATTTAGAACCTTATTTTCCAAGGAGTATGTGACCTCCTTATTCTTCCTACCAAAATGTATCATAGAATCATGCAGCACAGAAGGAGGCCATTCATCCCATTGTGCCTGTGTGGAAACTTTGTCCCACTCCCTACTGCTCTTTCACCATAGCTCTGCAAATTTCTCCTTTCAAGTATTTATCCAATTCCCTTTTGAAAGTTATTATTGAATCTGCTTCCACCGCCCTTTCAGGCAGCGCATTCCAGATCACAACAACTCGCTGCGTTAAAAAATATTCTCATCTTCCTCCTGGTTCTTTTGCCAATTATTTTTAATCTGCGTCCACTGGTCACCAACCCTCCTGCCAGTGGAAACAGATTCTCCTTATTTACTCTATTAAAACCCTTCATGATTTTGAACACCTCTATTAAATCTCCTCTTAACCTTTCCTGCTCTAAGGAGAACAACCCCAGCTTCTTCAGTCTCTGCACGTAACAGAAGTCCCTCATCCCTGGTACCATTCTGGTAAATCTCCTCCGCACCCGCTCCAAGGCCTTGACATCCTTCCTAAAGTGCGGTGCCCAGAATTGAACACAGTACTCCAGCTGAGGCCAAACCAGTGATTTATAAAGGTTTAGCATAACTTCCTTGCTTTTGTACTCTATTCCTTTATTTATAAAGCCAAGGATCCCGTATGCTTTTTTAAGACCCTTCTCAACTTGTCCTGCCACCATCAAAGACTTCTGTACATAAACCCCTAGGTTGCAATGTTCCTGCACCCACTTTAAAATTGAACCATTTAGTTTATATTGCCTCTCCTCATTCTTCCTTCCAAAATGTATCACTTCACACTTCTCTGCATTAAATTTTATTAAACACAATACTCCAGCTGATCCTAACCAGTGATTTATAAAGGTTTACCATAACTTCCTTGCTTTTGTACTCTAAGGCTCTATTTATAAAGCCCAGCTTTTTTTTGGACAGCCTTATCGACTTGATCTGCCACCTTCAAAGTAGAGTAAATCCTACTGCACCTGTGTGACATTTTGCTCTTTCTCACACGATTCATGCTACACCTTTTCTGAGTGAGAATGAGCATTTCCTGCCAAATTGGAGACACTTTAGTGCCGGAGGTTCACGCCTACTTGGAGCTGGATTGGGGCCCCCCCCGCAAAGCCATTTCAGAGAATGTGTACAGGTAGAGGAGAAAAGAGACTTTCATCCCAGCTCAACGCTGTGTCCATTAACATACCTGGGTGAAATAAAAAATGGAAAATACTGGAAACACTCAACGGGTTAGGCCTCTGCGCTCCTCTAATTCTGGCCTCTTGAGCATCCCCGGTTTTAATCGCTCCACCATTGGCGGGCAGGCCTTTTTTGGTCATCTGCCCTAATATCACCTCATGGGATATCGTTGTCAAATTTTGTTTGGTATCGCTCCTATGAAGCATCTTGGGACTTTTTACTACGTTAATGGCGCTGTATAAATACAAGACTCATCGAAAGAGGAGGTACTTCTCCACAATTCACACCCAGGTGTTAAACCAGGATCACAGGTGAATAAGATCAGCAGAGAGAAGGAATGCCGCGCAGAACACGATGGTTATTGAGCTGCTGCATCACAGAAATGCCAAATGTCGGGTGAGACTGAGGTTCTGACAGATTTACATATACACGTCAAGAAATGAGGCTATAGGCCATCAAGTCACAGCCCATGTACACTCTCCCCTATCACAGACTCTACCCACCCATTTAATCTCCTCCCACAGCCCATGCACACTCTCCCCTATCATGGACTCTACCCACCCATTTAATCTCCTCCCACAGCCCATGTAGACTCTCCCCTATCATGGACTCTACCCACCCATTTAATCTCCTCCCACAGCCCATGTACACTCTCCCCTATCACGGACTCTACCCACCCATTTAATCTCCTCCCACAGCCCATGTACACTCTCCCCTACCATGGACTCTACCCACCCATTTACTCTCCTCCCACAGCCCATGTACATTCTCCCCTATCATGAACTCTACCCACCCATTAATCTCCTCCCACAGCTGTCAATGGGCGACAGCATTAGGATTGATTGTGATGGCCCCAGGATCAAGTAGTCTACCAATACTGACGACTAGGCTCACATGGGGAATGGCTCCATGGGTGAGGTACCAGAAGCTTGCCACACCAATATAATAATATTGATACTACTTGAATTTACACAGTAATCTCCACTGGCTGGAGTCATACCTAGCACAAGGGAAAATGGTTGTGGTTGTTGGAGGTCAATCATCTCAGAACATCGCTGCAGGAGTTCCTCAGGGCAGTGTCCTAGGACCAACCATCTTCAGCTGCTTCATCAATGACCTTCCCTCCATCATAAGGTCAGAAGTGGGGATGTTCACTGATGATTGCACAGTGTTCAGTTCCATTCGCAACTCCTCAGATAATGAAGCAGTCCCTGCCCGCATGCAGCAAGACCTGGACAACATTCAGGCTTGGGCTGATAAGTGGCAAGTAACATTTGTGCCACACAAGTGTCCGGCAATGACTATCTCCAACAAGAGAAAGTCTAACCACCGCCCCTTGACATTCAATGGCATTACCATCGCCGAATCCCCCCACCATCAACATCCTGGGGATCACCATTGACCAGAAACTTAACTGGACCAGTCACATAAATACTGTGGCAACAAGAGCAGGTCAGAGGCTGGGTATTCTGTGGTGAGTGTCTCACCTCCTGACTCCCCAAAGCCTTTCCACCATCTACAAGGCACAAGTCAGGAGTCTGATGGAATACTCTCCACTTGCCTGGATGAGTGCAGCTCCAACAACACTCACGAAGCTTGACACCATCCAGGA
Organism: Squalus acanthias; assembly: GCA_030390025.1. Taxonomy (NCBI): domain Eukaryota; kingdom Metazoa; phylum Chordata; class Chondrichthyes; order Squaliformes; family Squalidae; genus Squalus; species Squalus acanthias. Next base: position 7,176,217 of record CM059426.1, on the reverse strand, counting down.
GAAAGTAACCAACCTGATTGGCACCCCATCCACCACCTTAAACATTCACTCCCTCCACCACTGGTGTACCGTGGCTGCAGTGTGTACCATCTACAAGATGCACCTGCAGCCTAGAAGGACAAGGGCTGCAGGTGCATGGGCATATAGGTGCACAGCAAGCTCCCACAAACAGGAATGAGATAAAGGACCAGGTAATGTGTTTTTTTAGTGATGCTGGTTGAAGGAAAAATATTGGCCAAAACACCAAGGAGAACTCCACTGCTCTTCTTCGAAATAGAGTCGTGGGATCTTTTAGATCCACCTAAAGACCACACCTCTAGAGAGTGCAACGCTCCCTAGGGACCAAAGTGGCAATCTGTGTGTAGAGCTGGAAGATGTAGGTGGGGTTTTAAATGAATATTTTGCATCTGCTTTTGGCAGATACAAAGGACTAAAAACAATGGAAGCCCTAGAGGAGTATAGAAAGTGCAGGGGGGTACTTAAAAAATAAATTAGGAGAGCGAAGAGGGGGCATGACAAAACACTGGCGGGCAAAATAAAGGAAAATCCCAAGGTGTTTTATAAGTATATTAAGGGCAAGAAGATAATCAGGGAAAGAGTAGGGCCCATTAGGGACCAAAGTGGCAATCTGTTTGTAGAGCCGGAAGATGTAGGTGAGGTTTTAAATGAATATTTTGCATCTGTGTTCACTATGGAGAAGGACGATGTAGGCATAGAAATCAGGCAGGGGGATTGTGATATACTTGAACAAATTAGCATTGAGAGGGAGGAGGTACTAGCGGTTTTAGCGGGCTTAAAAGTGGATAAATCCCCAGGCCCTGACGGGATGTATCCCAGGCTGCTGTGTGAGGCAAGGGAGGAGATTGCAGGGGCTCTGACACAAATTTTCAGAACCTCTCTGGCCACGGGGGAGGTGCCGGAGGACTGGAGAACAGCTAACGTAGTACCATTGTTCAAGAAGGGTAGAAGGGATAAACCAGGGAATTACAGGCCAGTGAGCCAAACATCAGTGGTAGGGAAATTATTGGAAAAAATTCTGAGGGACTGTAAGGGGTTTTATGACTCGAGCTTATTTGTAGGTCAGCCAGTTATGTTTTCCTGGACTGTCCTGCGCCCGCTATGCGGTTGCGAATCGCTATCCCCTTTATTAGTTCTGAGCCCAGGACTTATCGAGCGGCGATAAAGACAAACGAACAGACTCGTGGATTGGTGCGAGGAAAACCAATGTTTATTTACAGAAGTAAAACTACAGAGAAACAGTATCATATGAAAACGGTTTTACACTTGGCATGGGAAGAGAACGGACACATCGAGGGAAAATCCTAAAATTACAGTTTTAGCAATATCCCCATTAATCCTCACCCTTAATGACTAACTAAAATTGTCTTGCGACAGCCAGAAGAAAGATAATGCTTACCGGTGAAATGGATGGAAAAACCTGGCCCTGTGCTCTGTTTCTGCCGTCGACACGTGGCTCCGAAGTTTCTGGTAGTCTTCTTTCTTAGCTGCTGGCAGACAGAGCGAACCGAGGGTCCAGGCAGAGAGAGAGAGAAATGGCTGGGTCTTCCCAGTTATATCCCCTCCGGTCGCTCTAATCTTCCATCTTCGATCAGCACATTTCTATTGTCTGATCTGGGCATGATGAATTTTAACAAAAGGTATTGGTCTCGGCCCATCATGCTAGATGGCCGGTAATGGTGTGATACCAGTTCTACAACTGCCACTCTATTGTTCGACAGGTTGGATGATTGTCCAGAACAGTTCCGTTGATGGGCCCAGCGCCGTCTCAATGTCTCCGCTGATTACTTGAGCAAACACCTTGAAAGCCTTATGCATAGACCTGATTGTAATGCATAAGGAGAGGTCCTGTCTGTTGCAGACATCGGAATACACAAGTTGATGGCTTCCCAGCGTCTGAAATGAAACTGCCAGGCTCTCGGTCACGAGGTCCGACCGCGGCCATTTTATGCCCTGGATTTTTAAAACTCAGTCTGACCAGGGTTTGAAATTAATAAGTCCAACAACAAAAATCTTCGGGGGGGGGAACACATGAAATTTTGCGCATCCTTTCAGGGACAGAATTAGTCTCCACTTGGAGAGGCAGGGATTAATCAGGGATAGTAAGCATGGCTTTGTCAGGGGGAGATCATGTCTGACCAATTTGATTGAATTTTTCGAGGGGGTGACTAGGTGTGTGGATGAGGGTAGTGCAGTTGATGTAGTCTACATGGACTTCAGTAAGGCTTTTGACAAAGTCCCGCATGGGAGACTGGTCAAGAAGGTAAGAGCCCATGGGATCCAGGGCAATTTGGCACATTGGATCCAAAATTGGCTTAGTGGCAGGAGGCAGAGGGTGATGGTCGAAGGTTGTTTTTGTGACTGGAAGCCTGTGTCCAGTGGTGTACCGCAGGGATCAGTGCTGGGTCCTTTGCTGTTTGTAGTGTACATTAATGATTTAGACATGAATATAGGAGGTATGATCAGTAAGTTTGCAGATGACATGAAAATTGGTGGAGTGGTAAATAGCAAGGAGGGAAGCCTCAGGCTACAGGACAATATAGACGGGATGGTTAGATGGGCAGAACAGTGGCAAATGGAATTTAACCCTGAAAAGTGTGAGGTGATGCATTTTGGGAGGACTAACAAGGCAAGGGAATACACAATGAATAGTAGGATCCTAGGAAGGACAGAGGATCAGAGGGACCTTGGTGTGCATGTACATAGATCCCTGAAGGCAGCAGGACAGGTAGATAAGGTGGTTAAAAAGGCATATGGGATACTTGCCTTCATTAGCGGAGGCATAGAATATAAGAGCAGGGAGGTTATGATGGAGCTGTACAAAACGCTAGTTAGGCCACAGCTGGAATACTGTGTGCAGTTCTGGTCGCCACACTATAGGAAGGATGTGATTGCATTGGAGAGGGTGCAGAAGAGATTCACCAGGATGTTACCTGGGCTGGAGCGCTTCAGCTATGAAGAGAGACTGGACAGGCTGGGGTTGTTTTCCTTAGAGCAGAGAAGGCTGAGGGGGAACCTGATTGAGGTGTACAAAATTATGAGGGGCATAGATAGGGTAGATAGAAAGGAACTTTTCCCCTTAGTAGAGGGGTCAATAACCAGGGGGCATAGTTTCAAGGTAAGGGGCAGGAGGTTTAGAGGAAAAACTTTTTCACCCAGAGGGTGGTTGGAATCTGGAACTCACTGCCTGAAAGGGTGGTAGAGGCAGGAACCCTCACAACATTCAAGAAGCATTTAGATGAGCACTTGAAACGCCATAGCATACAAGGCTACGGACCAAGTGCTGGAAAATGGGATTAGAATAGACAGGGCTTGATGGCCGGTGTGGACACGATGGGCCGAAGGGCCTCTTTCTGTGCTGTATAACTCTATGACTCAGCACTGTAGAGGAGGGAGTGTTCGGCCGGATCACCCACTTATGTCTCTGGAGTGGGACTTGAACCCATGACCTTCTGACATCAGAAGCGAGAGTGCTGTCCACTGAGCCGCGTCTAACACAGGAGCACTGGTCACTTGGACAGAGCACCAGCGAGTGACCGCGGCCTGTGGAACTCTACTCTAGCAAGAGTCATGAGGGACAAATCTTTGGAAATGCAAACAAATCTAAACCCCTTAAAAAAACCCCAAGGGCTCCCAAAATATGTGCGGCATGGTGGGAGCAGACAGGGCGATTGGAAATGCCATTAAATTACTAATGAAGAACTGAACTGCTGTTACAATTCATTATAATTTATTGGTGTCTCTATCTCCGAGTATGGGAACCCTTTCCCCCCTCCCCCTTTTTGCTATTTGACCCTACCAAGGTGTCAAACTGTTTAAATGAGTCCCATAAACCAGTGGGCAAAAATTCTTTTATCGCGAGCAGCTCCTGAGGGAATGAATCTTTTAATGAGGCAGGTGGTGTTTTATGGAGCATATTTAAAAAAAAAAGAAATAGCATGAAAAAAATGACAAAACTTCACCAGCGCAGGATAATGCACAAGTCGCACGGGAAAGAAAGGGCGGAAGCGGAGAGAGAGGAGGGGGGGGGGGCCAAGGGTTGTTTCAGGCTAACGAGCGGTTGCGTAAGATTAATTTTCCCTTGATCGAACCGCTAGGACTTGACGCGCAAGTGCAGCCATCGGTCGGGAAGAAAGAAAGAAGGAATGAAAGAAGGAGAGAGAAAGAAAGAGAGAAGGAAAGAAAGAAAGAGAGAAGGAGAGAAAGAAGGAGAGAAGGAGAGAAAGAAAGAGAGAAGGAGAGGAAGAAAGAGAGAAGGAGAGAAAGAAAGAGAGAAGGAGAGAAAGAAAGAGAGAAGGAGAGAAAGAATGAGAGAAGGAGAGGAAGAAAGAGAGAAGGAGAGAAAGAAAGAGAGAAGGAGAGGAAGAAAGAGAGAAGGAGAGAAAGAAAGAGAGAAGGAGAGAAAGAAAGAGAGAAGGAGAGGAAGAAAGAGAGAAGGAGAGAAAGAAAGAGAGAAGGAGAGAAAGAAAGAGAGAAGGAGAGGAAGAAAGAGAGAAGGAGAGAAAGAAAGAGAGAAGGAGAGGAAGAAAGAGAGAAGGAGAGGAAGACAGAGAGAAGGAGAGGAAGACAGAGAGAAGGAGAGGAAGAAAGAGAGAAGGAGAGGAAGAAAGAGAGAAGGAGAGAAAGAAAGAGAGAAGGAGAGGAAGACAGAGAGAAGGATGGAAAGAGAGAAAGACTGAAAGACTTGCATTTCTCCAGCGTATTTCAAGACCTCGGGCTTTACAGCCAATGAAGTATTTTTGAAGTGCAGTCACTGTTGTAATGTAGGAAATGCAGCAGCCAATTTGCGCACAGCAAGATCCCACAAAAGTTAATGATCAGATAATCTGTTTATTTTTAAGTAATATTGATTGAGGGATAAACATTGGCCAGGACACCGGAGAGAACTCCCCTGTTCTTCTTCAAAATGTTGCCGTGCGATTGTTTAAGCCCACCTGAGAGAGCAGACGGGGCCTCAGTTTAGCGTCTCATCTGAAAGACGGCCCCTCCGACGGTGCAGCGCTCCCTCAGCACCGGCACCGGAGTGTCAGCCTGGATTTTGGGCTCAGGTCTCTGGATTCCGCACCACGCCGGTAATATGCCAATGAGGCAGGCGGGATCAATTTCCCGTGGTCCTGTCACTGGCCTCTTTAGGACTCGGATCACTCCCGAACTCGAGCGCGACCACCTTCCAGGCCAATGGCTTCAAGGTGAATGAGAGGGAAGGTCGAGGGAGGTCAAAGAGCTTGAATCAAATAAATCTCAAGGGATAGATGGTACTTACCTCAGCGTACTGGGAGAGACTAGGAAGGAGATTGGTGAGGCATTGAACATAGGGACATAGGAACAGAGAGAGGCCATTCAGCCCTTCGAGCCTGTTCCGCCATTCAATTAGATCACGGCCGATCTGTACCTGAACTCCATTTACCCGCCTTGGTTCTATATTCCTTAATACCCTTGCCAAACAAAAATCTATCAATCTCAGTCTTGAAATTTTCAGTTGACCCCCCAGCCTCAACAGCTTTTTGGGGAAGGAGTTCCAGATTTCCACCACCCTTTGTGTGAAGAAGTGCTTCCTGACATCGCCCCTGAACGGCCTGGCTCTAATTTTAAGGTTATGCAAAGTGATAATGACCAGATTATCTGTTTTAATGATGTTGATTAAGGAATAAATATTGGCCCCAGGACACCGGGGCAGTACTCCCCTGCTCTTCTTCAAAATGGGATCTTTTACGTCCATCTGAGAGAGCAGACAGGGCATCTGTTTAACGTCTCATCCGAAAGACTTAGGGGGAAAAATTCAGTTGGTTGCGCCACCCGTTAGTCCCTTAAGAGGGTGCTAATGGGGCGCAAAGCAACTAGCGCCCGGGTGCGGCGATATTGGCGCCGCTCGCGAAATTAACTAGACATTTTTGCGGTGGCGCTAAACAGTACCGCCACCATCTCCTGCGCCCGCAGATCGTGACATCAGTCGAGTGCGCAACGCCCCGGTAGCGCCCCGGAGCGGATATTGAGTGGCGCCCCCTGCCTTACCGCCTGCCGCTAGCAACGATAGGTTGAGGGGAGCGTTTTGTAGTCAGGAAGGGACTGGGGGAGCGCTATTTAAAGGCGACCGCTTCCTGCCACTTTTTGTTGGCGACATTTTTGAACCACGCATTCTGAGAGAGAGAGAGAGAGGGTCTTCTGGAGAGATTCAACGCTGTGTGAAGGAGTTTTGGGTACTGAGCAGCACTTTGCAGGTTCATTTTGATTTGCCCTTCCTAGCATCGATTTAGAAGAGACTTTGGGGGCTGCACTCTGAGCTCTTTCCCTGGGCCTCTCCATTGTTCTTTCCAGCAGATTTGATGTACAGGTCTCTCCAGGCCAAGATTCAAGGCTGCAATGAGCAGGATGTGGATGGAAAGCAAGATCAACCCTCCCCTTTAAGAACTGGCCGGGGCCATTGTGTCTGTGTTCCATTGCTGACTGACATCACCTGAGCTTCGCCAGCGCTCTGAGTTAGTGCCTCGCTCCTCGGCCTTTGCACCTTAAGACAGGTGTGAAGCGCCTGATTTAGCGCTCCAATCACCTCCAGGGGTGATAAAAGTCAAGTTTGCAGTCGGAGGCGATAATTAGCGCCAGGCGCTAATCTTTGCGCCCGGCCGATAATTGCGCCCCAAACGGGGCGATACCGAATTTTTCCCCCTTACTGTGTGTGAATGTGTCAACTGCTGGCTGAGAATCTGGTCCTGTACCAGTCAACGTCATTGCTGCCTTCAATTTATAACAACAACTTGCATTTATACGGCGCCTTTAATGTAGTGAAACGTCCCAAGGCGCTTCACATGAGCGATTATCAAACAAAATCTGACTCCGAGCCACATAAGGAGATATTAGGACAGGTGACCAAAAGCTTGGTCGAGGAGGTAGATTTGAAGGAGCGTCTTAAAGGAGGGGAGAGAGGTGGAGAGAAAAAAAGAAAGGCTTAGGGAGGGAATTCCAGAGCTTAGGGCCCAGGCAGCTGAAGGCACGGCCGCCAATAGCGGAGCGATTAAACAATCGGGGGAAGCCAGAATTGGAGGCGCGCAGAGATCTCGGGGGGGTTGCAATGCTGGAGGAGGTTACAGAGGTAGGGAGGGGCGAGGCCAAGGAGGGATTTGAAAACAAGGATGAGAATTTTAAAATCAAGGCGTTACCAGCCCACGAGCCAATGTAGGTCGCTGAGCAGAGGGGTGATGAGTGAACGGGATTTGATGCGAGGTAGGATAATCTAAACCCTTACACTGGAGTGGTATTGTCTTTCCTATGCCTCAGGAATCTGACGGTTTCTCTTTTGAATGCCTTCCCTATATGTGGCTCAGTGGGCATCACTCTCATCTCCTCACCTCCGTGTCAGAAGGTTGCGGGTTCCACTCCATGGACTTGGTAGCACGTAATCCAGGCTGACACTCCAGTGCAGTGCTGAGGGAGCGCCGCACTGTCGGAGGTGCTGTCTTTCAGATGAGACGTTAAGCCGAGGTCCCGTCTGCCCTCTCAGGTGGATGTAAAAGATCCCACGGCCACTATTTCGAAGAAGAGCAGGGGAGTTCTCCTCGGTGGCCTGGGCCAATATTTATCCCTCAACCAACATCACTAAAAACAGATGATTTTTTTAAAAATTCATTCATGGGATGTGGGCGTCACTGGCAATGCCAGCATTTATTGCCCATCCCTAGTTGCCCTTGAGAAGGTGGTGGTGAGCCGCCTTCTTGAACCACTGCAGTCCGTGTGGTGAAGGTGCTCCCACACTGCTGTTAGGGAGGGAGTTCCAGGATTTTGACCCAGCGACGATGAAGGATCGGCGATATATTTCTTAGTCAGGATGGTGTGTGACTTGGAGGGGAAGTTGGAGGTGGTGGTGTTCCCATGCGCCTGCTGCCCTTGTTCTTCTAGGTGGAAGAGGTCGCGGGTTTGGGAGATGATTCCGAAGGAGCCTTGGCGAGTTGCTGCAGTGCATCTTGTAGATGGTGCACACTGCAGCCACGGTGCGCCGGTGGTGGAGGGAGTGAATGTTTGTGGGAGCTTGCTGTGCGCAAAATGGCTGCCGCGTTTCCTACATTACAACACTGACTACACTTCAAAAAGTACTTCATTGGCAGTAAAGCACTTTGGGATGTTCTGAGGTTGTGAAAGATGCTATAGAAATGCAAGTCTTTCTTTCTTTGTGAGAGGGTATCTCAACCCAGTCTGCATTCACTGCGCTTGGTGACAGTCTGTTCCTTAAGGTATTAACTCTGGACGAGAGAGGGACTTGCATTAATAGAACAACTTTCAGGTTCTCAGAACGCCCATAAAAGAGTTCGGTAGCCAACGCAAACATATGAAATCCGGTCACTGTTATGGAGGCACACACAGCAGCCAATTAGCTTACAGCTAGGTTTTACATCTGAATAGGGCCGCGGTTTAATGTCAGTGCTGCACTTGAATGTCAGCCTAGATGAGGCCAGAATTGGAGGAGCGCAGAGATCGCGGAGGGTTGTAGGGCTGGAGGAGGCTACAGAGATAGGGAGGGGTGAGGGATTTGAAAACAAGGATGAGAATTTTAAAATCGAGGCCGAAAGAGGGCGATATTAAAAGAGAGGCTGAAAGGGAGGATGACAGAGAGCGTGACTGAGAAAGATTGAGTGAGAGACTTTAGAGATTGAGTGAGAGAGAAGGTGACTGAAATGGAGAGAGACTGAGAAAGTCAGAGATTGAGACACAGCGACAGAGAGAGACACCGTGAAAGAGACGAAGAGATAGGACAGGGAGACTGAGAGATAGACTGAAAGAGAGTGACAGAGACTGAGATAGAGAAATAGAGAGACACAGTGAGAGAGGCTGAGAGACATGGAGGCTGAGATAGACTGAGAGAGAGTGACAGAGACTGAGATAGAGAAATAGAGAGACACAGTGAGAGAGGCTGAGAGACATGGAGGCTGAGATAGACTGAGAGAGAGTGACAGAGACTGAGATAGAGAAATAGAGAGACACAGTGAGAGAGGCTGAGAGACATGGAGGCTGAGATAGACTGAGAGAGAGTGACAGAGACTGAGATAGAGAAATAGAGAGACACAGTGAGAGAGGCTGAGAGACATGGAGGCTGAGATAGACTGAGAGAGAGTGACAAAAAGACTGAGAAGACCAATCTCACTCTCACAGAGAGACATTGTGACAGAGTGAGAGAGAGCTAGAGAGACCAGCAGAGAGTGGGAGAAAACAGAGAGTAGTAGAGAGGGTGGGAGCGACAGAGAATGGCAGGGAGAGAGAGAGAGAGTGGGAGAGACTGTGATATAGACAGAGTTTGGCTAGAAACCTAAGAACATAAGAAATAGGAGCAGGAGTAGGCTATTCATCCCCTTGAGCCTGCTCCGCCATTCAATAAGATCATGGCTGATCTTCGACCTCATCTCCACTTTCCTGCACTATCCCCATATCCTTTGATTCCCTTAATATTCAAAAGTCTATCGATCTCTGAAACAGAGGCAGAGAGATTGTAGGAGAGTGTGGGGAAGAGTGTGGAGAGAGAAAGCACGAGGAAGAGAGGGAGTGGAGGAGAGAGAAAGGGAAATTCAGCAGCAAAGCACGACTCTGAACCTCTGCCAGGATTAACTGATTAGAGTGAAAATCCTTTGTTGCTTCTGCAACCCTATTACCTCCAGAGAGGCCAGTTCACACATACCTTCTCACCTCTAACGAGAAGTGACTGTGTAAGTGTTTTTTCACCAAACAGACCCGGGCAGAAATATGTTTTCAATACAAGTTAGTGGGCAGTCCCAGGTATGTGGATCGGTTAGCTGGAGGCCTAGAAAGTGCACAGTTTGGTCAATCTGCTAGCAATTGTCATTCTTCAGAAGGAATGCTGTTCGGGACTAATTGCTCTTTGTGTCGAACTAAAGGCCCAGCGGGCATCTCTTAATGGAATGGTTTTTGTCAGGAGTTGGCATATATGTTTCCTCCATTTGCATCTATAATGGTTTTTGAGCTCCCCCCGCCTCCCCCACCCCCACCGACTCTTCCCCCGCAGCCCCCCCCCTCCCCGCCCTGACTTTCCCCCACCCCCTCCCCCCCCACAAAGGTTTATAGCTTATGAATAGAACAGTTTGATTCCATTAAACTCTCTCAGGCACTGGTCTCTTCCGGCTCTGCTGGTTGCTCCCTCTGATCCTGAAGCATGTTAACCCTCCAGTGCCCTGAAGCAGCTATGGTTCCGTGGGAACTAGAAGGTAGCCTGCCTACCTGCCTGGCCTGCTCACTCTTCATGGGCAGTAATGGCTCCCTGCTACCTTGCCCACCTGGTCACTATTCATGGGCACTCCATGGCCTCGCCCCCTCCCTGTCTCTGTAACCTCCTCCAGCCCTACAACACCCCCCCCGAGATCTCATCTTCCACCCTCCATAAACTTGAGGTTATCCAAAACTCTGCTGCCCCGTGTCCTAACTCGCACCGAGTCCCGTTCACCCATCACCCCCTGTGCTCGCTGACCTACATTGTCTCCCATTTAAGCAAAGCCTCGATTTCAAAATTCTCATCCTTGTTTTCAAATCCCTCCATGGCCCTCGCCCCCCTCCCTATCCCTGTAACCTCCTCCAGCCCTACAAGCCTTCGAGATCTCTGCGCTCCTCCAATTCTGGCCTCTTGAGCATCCCCCGATTTTAATCGCTCCACCATTGGCGGCCGTGCCTTTAGCTGCCCGGGCCCTAAGCTCTGGAATTCCCTCCCTTAACCTCTCAACTCCTCTGCCACTCTCTCCTTCTTTAAGGTGCTCCTTAAAACCTACCTCTTTGACCAAGCTTTTGGTCACCTGTCCTGATATCTCCTTCTGTGACTTGGAGTCAAAAATGTTTTTATTGCTATGGCTCTTGTTAAGCGCCTTGGGACATTTTGCTAGGTTAGATGTCCTATATAAATGTAAGTTGTTGTTGTTCCCCCCAGTACCTTGTCCGTCTGGTCACCATTCATGGGCACTAGTTCCCCTCTTGGTACCTTGTCCATCGAGCTTTGGGCACTAATGGCACCTTGTGCACCTGGTCATAGGCACTAATGGCCCTCCTACCCCCCAGTCCCCCCTCACCGGTACCTTGCCCGCCTGGCTACTCTTCATGGATGAGCCGAGACAGCAGAGCAGAAATGACTGGCAGTGAGGTCTTTCGCATGAACGTTGAACTCACGGACCAAATCCCCACCTCTTCTGTTTCAATGAATGCCTGAAATAAAGCTTTCGGTTCCCGACAGCAATCTCAAGTGTCGGTCAACTATTTACAATTCACCCAGAGAGTGGTGAACCTGTGGAATTCTCTACCACAGAAGGCAGTTGAGGCCAATTCATTAAATATATTCAAGAAGGAGTTAGATATATTTCTTCAGGCTAAAGGGATCAAGGGATATGGGGAGAAGGCAGGGACAGGGTACTGAATTTGAATGATCAGCCATGATCTCATTGAATGGCGGAGCAGGCTCGAGGGGCCGAATGGCCTACTCCTGCTCCTATCTTCTATGTTTCTATGCTTCTGTACAGCCAAGCCCAATTCTGCCCTCACCTTGTCGTATGCACATTTGCCAGGAAAGGGCAAGTGACAGCTATCAGGGGCCAAGGCCAGTTAGAATCATAAAATCATGGAAATTTATGGCACAGAAGGAGGCCATTCGGCCCATTGTGTCTGTGCCGGCTGAAAAAGAGCTCTCCAGCCTGATCCCACTTTCCAGCTCTTGGTCCGTAGCCCTGTGGGTTGCGGCACTTCAAGTGCATATCCAAGTACTTTTTAAATGTGATGAGCATTTCTGCCTCTACCACCCTTTCAGGCAGTGAGTTCCAGACCCCAACCACACTCTGGGTGAAAAATGTTCTCCTCAACTCCCCTCTAATCCTCCTACCAATTACTTTAAATCTGTGCCCCCCTGTTTATTGACCTCTCTGCTAAGGGAAATAGGTCCTTCCTATCCACTCGATCTAGGCCCCTCATAATTAAATCTCCCTTCAGCCTCCTCTGTTCCAAAGAAAACAACCCCAGCCTCTCCAATCTTTCCTCATAGCTAAAATTCCCCAGCCCAGGCAACATCCTGGTAAATCTCCGAACCCAACCACCTTCCTGCCTGAGTGTGGGAGTATCGGCTAACTCAGCAGAGGACCATGCACTGGGGCCTCCCTGGTCTGTCCGGCCTGCACCACGCCAGGCTGGGCACATACACACTAAACCATTAGCTGAGCTTCTAAATCTTACCTCTTCCCCCGTCCCCCACCACCCTCAGAATCCCCCTCTCTGGCCTGCCAAGCTCACCTCCCCTTCCAACACAGCAGGCACGGTAGCCTAGTGGTTATGTTACTGGACTAGTAATCCAGAGAGTCTGGACTAATGATCCGTCAGACTGTGAGTTCTAAATCCCACCACGGCAACTGGGGAATTTAAATTCAGTTAATTAAATAAACCTGGAATAAAAAGTTAGTACCAGTAATGTTGACCATGAAACTACCGGATTGTCGTAAAAACCCATCTGGCTCACGAATGCCCTTTAGGGAAGGAAATCTTACCCGGTCTGGGCCTATAAGCGACTCCAGACCCACAGCAATGTGGTTGACTCTTAACTGTGCCTCTGAAATGGCCGAGCGAGGCACTCAGTTGTACCAAACCGCTGTGAGAAAATAAGAATCACCACGGGAGCACCTTCAGCACACGGACTGCAGCGGTTCAAGAAGGCGGCTCACCACCACCTTCTCGCGGGCAATTAGGGATGGGCAATAAATGCCGGCCTTACCAGCGACGCCCACATCCCATAAACGAATTTTAAAAAGGCCACCAGACCTCAGCTCGCGCTACAACGACCGTCCGTCCGAAAGCAGAGCGTGCAGGTTACCGATGCTCTGGGTACTGCTTGACCTCCACAGTTTGCCCCGTTTACTTCTAAAGAGACTTTGCCGAAGCCATGATGTTGGGAGGGCCAGGAGTCCCAAAAAGAAAGAACTTGCATTTCTATAGCGCCTTTCACGACCATCTGATGTCCCAATGCGCTTTACAGCCAATGGAGTACTTTTTGAAGTGTAGTCACTGTTGTAATGTTTCTTTCTTTCTTTGTATTCCCCAATCCCTTCTCCTTTCAGAAACCTACATTACAACAGTGACTATACTTCGAAAGCACTTCATCGGCTGTGAAGCGTTTTGGGATGTCCTGAGGTCGTGAAAGGCGCTGTAGAAATACAAGGCTTTCTTTCAAATACTTTCCTTTTCAATGTGTTCTCGGGATGTGGATGTCACTGGCGATAAAATATTTTTTGCCCATCCCTAGTTGCCCTGAGGACGATTAAGAGTTAATCATGTTGCCAGGTGGCTCGAGTGGAGCATAAACGCCAGCATGGACTGGTTGGGCCGAATGGCCTGTTTCTGTGCCGTATATCCCATGTAAGCCTATGTGTGGGGTCTGGAGTCACATATAGGCCCAGACCGGGTAAGGACGGCAGGTTTCCTTCCCTGAAGGACATCAGTGAACCACTTGAGTTTTTACGACAATCCGACAGCTTCTCGGTCACTTTTTCAGGTGCCAAATTACAACATTTATTGAATTCCGTTTCAGAATTTGTTCCGGAGGGATGTGAAGTAATGCTATCTAAACAACTCAACCAGAAAGAAAAAACTTGCAATTCTATAGCACCTTTTGGGCTGGATTTTCATTGACCCGTGGAGGTGGGTTTGGAGGCGTGTGGGGGGTTAAAATTGTGAAAACTGGCGGGCGGGCACAAGTCCGCCTCCATCCCGCCTGCACGCAATTTTCATTAAATCGTGTCTGCTGGTCCCGACTCCATCCCACCTCTAAGAGGCGGGATAGGCTGTTAAGGCCCTTAACAAGCACTAAATTGCCTCTATAATGCGATTTTGAAAGGCCTTTGTGATTTTAACCCTTTTTCTACATGAAGCATGCCTGTTCTGAACCACGAATGTGAAACCTGGCGGGAGCACATTTGGATAGCTGGCTGGCTGGCTGGGAGGGAGGGAGTGGTGGTGGATGGGAGACATATCTGGGAGTGGTGGTGCAAAAATATCTGGGAACAGACTTAGGGCTGCTGCTGCTCATTTTGCATCCAGGTCCTCTCACAGCAAAGGCCAGGCAGTCTCTGAAGACCTTCAATGCAGCAGCAATGATGACATCATCAGAGGCAACTTTCAGACTGAAAACACTAATTGGTTCATGGGTTCCCACATGCTGAACTCAATTGCCTAATTAGGTGAAAATCGCATCAATCTCCCACATCCAATTTTAGTCGGGTGGATAACACGAAAAGTGGATGACACGACCCCAACCCGCCCCAGTATCAAAATCCAGCCCTATGACAATATGGGCTGGATTTTGCCATTGGGGGCGGGCTGGGGGCGTGTCAGGAGGTCATCGTGTCAGGATCCCGACTCCGATGTGAAGTGGGACAAAAGTGCAATTTTGCCCTAATTGGGCACTTGATTTCCAGCGTGTGGAAACCCCTGGCCCAATGAGCCTTTTCATACAGAAAGTCACCTCCAATGATGTCATCAATGCTGCTGGATTTAAGGCCAGCAAGCAGCCTTGCTTCTTTTTCAGCCTTTAAACTTTATGCCCATTGTTCTGAGCGCTTCCTTCACCAATTATGTCCACCAGTAGACCAAAGTGTGCTCCAAGATTCGATGAGGCCTCCCTCCAAGCTCTGGTGGAGGGAGCAAGAGCAAATAAGGAGGTGCTCTTCCCTTCCTCAGGGAGGAAAAAGCCTCCCCAGCAGACTAAAGCTGTGTGGCTGCAAGTGGCCAAAGAGGTAAACGCAATTTCTATGTGCAGTAGAACCTGGCTGCAGTACAGGAAGAGGTTTCATGACCTTCTCCGCACAGGAAAAGTTAGTATGCCTTTCCCATCACCCTCAATCTGATCCCCATCGCCTCTCATCACCAGCACTCTGCTTTGCAAACCTCTTCCTCCACATCCCACTTGACCCTTACATCCCTGCACCCTTACCCATTCCCTCTCTCTCTATGGTCACATTCACTTAACTATTCGACCATGCAGCCCTCACACTCCCTATCACTGTGATGCAACGACAACAACTTACAACACATGGGAAGGGCCCTTTGTCTCCTTCTAAGCATCTAAGCTATGGATTCTCTACACTCACTCCTTCATTCTCACTCCAACTCCACTTGTGTCCCTCATTGCAGGAAAAGAGCCCACAATAAGATGGAAAGAGTGAGGACAGGAGGAGGGCCACCCTCAGTAGCCCAGCTCACCACCTCAGAGGAGGCGGCCCTGGAGATCGCCGGAGTGGAGGACGATTCGCCAGTGGGGGACGGACAGACGGGCATATCACAGCAAGCTGGTGACAGAATAGTTTGGCATCTCTCTCATTGACATTGCATGAGTGACTGATAATGATTCTGATGCTCTAACAGATTGACTTATGATCATCTGCACAATTCAATGTGCATGCAACCTTTACCTCACATCTCTAACTCTTTCCTTTACTCCCCCACAGGACCATCGAGAGCCCCCATCCCCACTGTCCAGGAGGAACAGCATGAGCCTTCAGACTCCTCAGAGGAAGCTGCAACCTCTGAGGGCGCAGCGTCAGCAGAATTCAGCGCACCCTGCACCAGCGCAGAGACCCACACCTCGGTGGGACCTTCGTGAGATAGAGTAGTGTTGTCACCTGGTGTATCACAGATCACAAGTGAGCATCAGCAGATGGTGGAGACAGTGACAGCAGTGGGGAGTCCTCGTCGGAGAGTGCAGGGCTCTGCCAGCTCGGCTGAGCTGCATGTCGACCCTGTGCCTCCGGGTCCATCCAGAAGGAGAGCGGTGCTGGAACTCCAGGAACAGGTGCAGGAGTCTCTGGCAGGTTTTGTCTCCAGGGTCGCTGCGAGTGTGGAGCGAATGGAGGAGTCCATAGCGAACATGGGCAGAGCCTTTGTGGAGGCATTGGCGCATGAACGCATCACCACGGAAAGGATGGCAACCTCCGTGGAAAGGATGGCTACCTCCTTGGTAAGGCTGGCTACCGTAGAGGAGAGGATGGCTACGGTAGAGGAGAGGATGGCTACGGCCATGGAGGAGCTTAGTCGCCAGGGTATTGAAAACATGGTCATTGTTCAGAATAGACTGACATCACTTGAGGAGCGATGGTCAGCTATTGAGCATAGAAACCAGACCTTCATGGAAGTCCTCTGGAGTAGGACTTCCAGTGCAGAAACGGGTCCTCATCGCCCCCCTGAAGTGCAGCAAGGTGCTGTCAAGCCACTTGCTAGCACTGAAGTGGGGCTGACCCATGAGAGGGATGATGGTGGCAGACAACAAGGAAGTGGGGTCTCCTCTCCAAGCGCTCACACGACCATGCTACTGCAAAGCCCTCGGTCAGAGCCCCACCAGAGTCTTCACCCAACTGAGATGGGCGTCTCAGCCCCTGCACAGCCGCAGGAGCAGCAGACTGTTGGCGAGCCCTCACAGGCTCGCAACCCCAGAGGACGCCCGCCAAAGGTGTCGAGGCAGGAGCAGCATGAAAGTGAGCAAGGGGCCTCCACATCTGCTGAAGCCACAGGGGAAGCACCACGTAGGAGCACGCGTAAGAGGAAGATAAAGCACAAGTAGTCACAAGGGTAGTCACTTGGGTGTTCTGTTGTATTGATTTTTGACAAGCCATCCTTGAATTGTTATGATAAACAGATTTGATGGCAAACTGTTGAAGTTGTGGCCTGTGTCATTTCGCAAATGGGTCTTCCACATTGAGGGCTTAGGGCGACTTGCAATTGTCAGTATGGTGGTCAGAGTAATAGGAATCCGCAGGTTCTTGTCCATTGTCAATGCTCTGGTAAGAAGGTGCAAGGCAAAAATGTCTGATTGTGCAGGCTAAGCAAATCTGGCCAACATGAGTGCATCCCTTGCATCCCGGCCAGCAATGTGGTCGCGCGCTGGCGCCTTCTGGCCTGTGCAGCTTCAGGTGGGTGAGCAGCAGCTTGGCGCTCCTGTTGTTGCTGCTGCGGTTGGTGCTGCTGTTGCTCATGGGTCTGCTGCTGCCGCGGCTGGTCTTCGTCCGAATCTGATGTCCAGGAGGAAAGGAAATAAATGTTCGCCATGCTTCTGGTATATGCCTCAGTTGAGGAAGTGCTCAGTCAAGGTGGGGCCAGGGGTTTCTCAGCAGGTCACACTGGAGATGGGTCTCAGGCTCCAAACTTCCACAACAATGAGTAGGCCTGCTAAAAGCTCCCCCAGACCTGAGACAACAAAGTTCTGCCACCTGCAAGTGATCATTGGTGAAAACTCCTTTTTAATGGTGGAGCTGCAGCTGTTAGTAAGCAGTCCACTTGTGAGGCCGCCAGGATTAACTGGCGTGTTCCAGAGGAGACGTGTAGGATGGGGGAAATGTCTAAAAATCAGAAAGACCTCTCAAAATGGGATAATAGAGGCAATTAACTGGTTGTTAAGGGCCTTAAGGGACTATCCCGCCTCTTGGAGGCGGGATGGAAACGGGGTCTGAAACCTCGAATGTGGGAAAATTGCTCAAAGGCGGGATGGAGGCGGGGTTGGACCCACCCGCCATATTTTGCGATTTTGACAACTCACACGCCTCCACACCCGCCTCCTCGGGCCTGGTAAAATCGAGCCCTATGACTTTGATGACCTCAGGATGCCCCAAAGCGCTTTACAGCCAATGAAGTACTTTGGAAGTTTAGCTATTGTCGTAATGTAGGAAACGCAGCAGCCAATTTGTGCACAGCAAGCTCCCACAAACAGCAATGCGATAATGATCGGATCATCTGTTTTACTGATGTTGGTGGAGAGATAAAGGGCTGGATTTTGATACTGGTGCGGGTTGGGGTCGTGTTATCCACCCGACTGCAATTGGATGTGGGAGATTGATGCGATTTTCACCTAATTGGGCAATTGAGTTCCAGCATGTGGGAACCCATGAACCAATTAGTGTTTTCAGTCTGAAAGTTGCCTCTGATGGTGTCATCATTGCTGCTGCATTGAGGGTCTTCAGAGACTGCCTGGCCTTTGCTGTGAGAGGACCTGGATGCAAAATGAGCAGCAGCAGCCCTAAGTCTGCTCCCAGATATGTCTCCTCCACCACTCCCAGATAGCCAGCCAACCAGCCAGCCAGCTATCCAAATGTGCTCCCGCCAGGTTTCACATTTGTGGTTCAGAACAGGCGTGCTTCACGTAGAAAAAGGGTTAAAATGACAAAGGCCTTTCAAAATGGTATTACAGAGGCAATTTAGTGCTTGTTAAGGGCCTTAACAGCCTATCCCGTCTCTTAGAGGTGGGACGGAGTCGGGACCAGCAGACACGATTTAATGAAAATTGCGTGGAGGCGGGCTTCTGCCCGCCCGCCAGTTTTCGCAATTTTAACCCCCCACACGCCTCCAAACCCGCCTCCACGGGTCAATGAAAATCCAGCCCAAATGTTGGCTAGATCACTGGAAGAGCTCCCCAGCTCTTCTAGAAATAGAGGCCACGGGATCTTTTACGTCCACCTGAGAGGGCAGACGGGGCCTCGGTTTAACCTCTTATCTGAACGAAGGCATCTCCGACAGTGCGGCGCTCCCTCAGCACTGCGCTGGGAGTGTCAGCCTGGATTATATGCTCCAGTCTTTGGAGCGGGGCTTCAACCCATGACCTTGCTGAGTCGGAGGCAAGAGTGCTGCCCACTGAGCCAGGGCAGACACTTGACAATCAAGACTGATTGTTGTAAAAACCCAACTGGTTCACTAATGTCCTTTAGGGAAGGAAACCTGCCGTCCTTACCCGGTCCATCAACCATGTCGGTGTGGGACTGGAGTCACATATAGGCCCACAATTAGGATATGCGACCCATGTCTTGTGAACTTTAATGGCTTTTTTTTAACTACAGTCTGCAAGTGCGACCGCAACTACCCAGAGCTGGGACTCTGACGTGGAAACTGACTGTCAACATGCATATCTACCCACCCAGCCCCAACCTTCAAAGTCCACAGGATGTTCCTCCATTGGAGTCAGATGGAAGGGTTGAAATTTTCCAAAGTACTGCGTTTCCAATCTCGTCCAGTGACGGATATTCTTGTTGCTGGAGCATCAATTTGGTTCAGAAGAGGCACGAAAGATTTCAATCCTACCAGAGTTCAGTGGTGTAGTGGTTATGTCACTAGAACTAGCAATTCAGAGGTTGGGACCAATAATCCAGCATAGAACATGAGTTCAAATCCCACAGTGGCAGTTTAAGAACTGTTTATGTAGAATTTATAGCACAGAATCTGGTGTTTATGCTTCACACGAGCCTCCTCTCACCCTACTTCATATCAGCATATCCATTTATTCCTTTCTCCCACATTTACTAATCAAGTGTCTCCTTAAATGCATCTATACTATTCGCTTCAACCACTCCCTGTGGTCGCCAGTTCCACATTCTCACCACTCTCTGGGTAAAGAAGTTTCTCCTGAATTCCCCATTGGATTTATTAGTGACTATCTTATATTGATGGCCCCTAGTTCTGGTCTCCCCCATAAGTGGAAACATCTTCTCTACATCTATCCTATCAACCCTCTTCATAATCTTAAAGTCCTCTATCAGGTCACCCCTCAGTCTTCTCTTTTCTAGAGCAAAGAGCCCCAGCCTGTTCAGTCTTTCCTGATAGTTATAACCTCTCGGGTCTCTATTTTGCTCCTTCTCCAGTGCCTCTATATCCTTTTAGAAATATTGAGACCAGAACTGGGCACAGTACGCCAAGAGTGGTCTAACCAAGGTTCTACATGAGTGAATGGGCAGAAAGGTGAAATTATCCACTTTGGTAGGAAAAATAGAAAAGCAGAATATTTTTTAAATGGTGAGAGATTGGGAAATGTTGGTGTTCAGAGGGACCTGGTGTCCTTGTACACGAATCACTGAAAGTTAACATGCAGGTACAGCAAGCAATTAGGAAAGCAAATGGTATGTTTGCCTTTATTACAAAGGGATTGGAGTATAAAAGTAAAGATGTCTTCCTACAATTATATAGGGCCCTGGTGAGACCACACCTGGAGTATTCGGTACAGTTTTGGTCTCCTTACCTAAGGAAGGATATACTTGCCTTAAAGGGAGTGCAACAAAGGTTCACCAGACTGATTCCTGGGATGAGGGGATTGTCCTTTGAGGAGAGATTAAGTAGACTAGGCCCATATTCCCTAGAGTTTAGAGGAATGAGAGGTGATCTCATTGAGACGTATGATATTCTTAAGGGGCTTGAAGGGGTAGATGCAGGGAGGATGTTTCCCCTGGCTGGGGAGTCTAGAACCAGGGGTCACAGTCTCAGAATAAGGGGTCGGCCATTTAGGACTGAGATGAGGAGAAATTTCTTCACTCAGAGGGTGGTGAATCTTTGGAATTCTCTACCCCAGAGGGCTGTGGAGGCTCAGTCATTGAGTATATTCAAGACAGAGATCAATAGATTTTTGGACTCTAAGGGAATCAAGTGATATGGAGATCGGACGGGAAAGTGGAGTTGAGGTCGATGATCAGCCATGATCTTATTGAATGGCGGAGCAGGCTCGAGGGGCCGTATGGCCGACTCCTGCTCCTAATTCTTATGTTCTTTAACATAAAAACTTCCCTGCTTTTCACTTCTAGAAATGTTTGCATTTTTTATGGTCTTGTTAAATTGAATTGTGTTTTTTTTAAATTTGGTCTCAGTAACAGTGACCATGAAGCTGTCGGATTGTCGTAAAAAGCCAACTTGTTCACTGATGTCCTTTAGGGAAGGAAACCTGCCGTCCTTACCCGGCCTGGCTGATATGTCTCTTAACTGCCCTCTGAAGTGGCCACTCGGTCGTATCAAACCGCCACCAGAGGTTCCAGAAGAAGGTCCATCACCACCTTCTCAGGGCAATAAATACCGGCATTGCCATGACACCCACTTCCCGAGAATGAATAAACAGAATCCAACAATGGGGCCACACGTTAATACCCTTGATTGACTTACTGCCCTTCCAACCCTAGGGAGGGTTCATTGACCTCCTACTTCTTACAGATTCAATTATGCCTGTCCTGTGTCATCGGTGGCTCAGTGTGTAGCACTCTCACCTCTGAATTAGCAAGTTGTGGGTTCAAGTCCAACTCCATGAGACTTGAACACTTAATCTAAGGCCTTCATATCCTTCCTAAAGTGTGGTGCCCAGAATTGGACGCAATACTCGGCCTCAACTGGAGTATTGTGTCCAATTCTAGGCACCGCACTGTAGGAAGGATGTGAAGGCCTTAGAGAGGGTGCAGAAAAGATTTACGAGAATGATTCCAGGGATGAGGGACTTCAGTTACGTGGATAGACTGGAGAAGCTGGGATTGTTCTCCTTAGATTGAGAGGAGTATTTGATAGAGGTTTTTCAAAATCATGAGGGGTCTGAACAGAGTAGATAGAGAGAAACTGTTCCCATTGGCGGAAGGGTCACGAACCAGATGACACAGATTTAAGGTGATTGGCAGAAGAACCAAAGGAGACATGAGGAAAAAATGTTTTACTCAGCGAGTGGTTAGGATCTGGAATGCGCTGCCTGAAAGGGCGGTGGAGGCAGACTCAATCACGGCTTTCAAAAGGGAGTTGGATAAGTACCTGAAGAAAAGAATTGCAGGGCTACGGGGAAAGGGCGGGGGAGGGGGACGAGCTGAAGTGCTCTTGCAGAGAGCCGGCACAGGCTCGACGGGCCGAATGGCCTCCTTCTGTGCTGTGTAACCATTCTATGATTCTATATTCTATCTAGGATTGAGGGAGTGCTGCACTGCCGGGAATGCCAGCTTTTGGATGAGATGTGAAACCAAGGCCACTCAGTTGATCCCACAGCCACGATTTCAATGAAGAGCATCTAAGCTCTGGACTTCCCTCCCTAAACCTCTCCACCTCTCTCTCCTCCTTTAAGATGATCTTTACAATCTCTTTGACCAAGCTTTTAATCATCTGTCCTTATGTGGCTCGGTGTCAAATTTTATTTGATAATCGCTCCTGTGAAGCACCTTGGGACGTTTAACTAAGTTAAAGGCGCTGTATAAATACACGTTGTTGTTGAGTTCTCCCCGGTGTCCTGGGGCAAAATTTATCCCTCGACCAACGTCACTAAAAAACAGATGATCTGATCGTTATCACATTGCTGTTTGTGGGAGCTTGCTGTGCGCAAATTGGCTGCCGCGTTTCTCTACATTACAACAGTGACCACACTTCAAAAAGTACTTCATTGGCTGTAAAGTGCTTTGGGACGTCCTGAGGTAGTGAAAGGCTGTTGTAGAAACGCGAGTTCTTTCCTTTCTTTTATTTAAAAGATGCTTGAAGATGCGACGATAGTCAGGATGACACCAGCGTCTATGACAGCACCAAGCCTTAACTGATTCTTCCCAGAATCTGTTCCTGTTTATAGAGTAAACTGTTGCGATTAAGGGGGAGCCAGAAGGGGGGCTCCATGTTTACAGTTGGCTTTGTTGCACTGGCAACGGTTGTCAATGTGGACGCCAGCCCTCAGTAGCCAGATCCGATTTCTTGATGCTTGCTTTTATCCCTCCCAGTCTCCCTGGGTCCCTGCGTGCGCTGGGGCTGGGAAAGCAGGAGCTGACCTGCTCCAAACCCTCGGGAATGCTGCACGCGAGCAGCCGTTCTGAGGGATCTGAAGCAATGGCCTTGGAAAGGATATCTTGGCCTTGGAAGGAGCGCAGCGCAGATTCACCAGAATGTTACCAGGGCTCCAAGGGTTTAGATTATGAGCGGAGATTACATAATCTAGGCTTGCGTTCCCTGGAATATAGAAGGCTCAGGGGTGATTGGATTGAGGCTTTTTTAGGATTTTGAAAGGAATTGATTGGGTCGATAGAGAGAAACTTTTTCCGCTGGTGGGAGAGTCTAAGACAAGAGGACGTAACCTTAAAATCAGAGCCCGGCCATTCAGGAGAGAAGTTAGGAAACACTTCTTCACACCAAGGGTGGTAGAAGTGTGGAACTCTCTCCCACACAAAGCAGCAGAGGCTAGCTCAATTAATAACTTTAAATCTGAGATCGATAGATTTTAGCTAGACAAATGCATAAAAGGATATGGAGCCAAGGCAGGTGGATGGAGTTAGGCTACAGATCAGCCATGAACTCATTTAATGGCGGAACAGGCTCAAGGGGCTGAATAGCTCTGGTAGGGGGAGTCTAGAACAAGGAGGAATAACCTTGAAATGAGAGCCAGGCCGTTCAGGGGTGATGTCAGGAGAAGCACTTCTTCACACGAAGGGTAGTGGAAATCTGGAACTCTCTCCCCCAAAAAGCTGTTGTGGCTGGGAGTCAATTGAAAATTTCAAAACTGAGATTGATAGATTTTGGTTGGGTAAGGGGATTAAGGGGTTATGGAACCAAGGCGGGTAGATGGAGTGAAGACACAGATCAGCCATGATCTCATTAAATGGCGGAACAGGCTCGAGGGGCTGAATGGCCTCCTCCTGTTCCTATGTTGAACAGCCAAGCCATCGAATAGGGGTGGGGAGAACGTGGTCCTTGATGTGCCATGATGGACACAGAAGAGGAGCAATGGCATCTTTACTGTAAGCTCATGCAGACCGAACCTGCAGTTGATTACCAGGAAAGTTAATGTGCTATGTGCATTGCGCAGTAGATATTGGATGTCTCTCAGTGGAGCTCATGCCAATACACTAATTGTAGAGTCAGGGTAATAGCATAAACCAAGAGGCAAAGCTGTTGCGGTCAATGTAACCCTGAGATTGGATTACCCGCTCAGACTCACTCATATCCATCTGGTATCATTTACAACAAGGATGTTTCCTTGTTAAAGCAGGGTTTCCGTTTGTCCTCTGCTGATCTTCTGTTTGCTAATTGTAAAACATTTGATGTGAGTCTTTGCAGTAAAACTCACCACTGGTTACGAGTCAGAACCCGTGAATGTGGTAGAGGACATAATCAGGCAGCTGTCTTGTCCTCCTGATTTTCATCTTTTAATCAGCGCCTGTGGTTGTAATTTAACCCTGTGCTTTATTCCCCCTCCCCCTCCCTCTTCTCCATGTCGAAGCTTTTAGAGGGAGAGGTGGATCTACATGGCTGCGGGGAAGGGGGGAGGAGCGGGGAGGGGAAAACGGTGGAGATGACGGGAAGGGAAGAAGCATCTGCTTATGACGCTCCGGCCATCGTGAGTGTGGGGCAGGCTTGATGGACCAGCTGGTCTTTTCCTGCCCGCCAAATTTCAGATGCTCGTGTCCGTCGAAGGCAGAGAATGGGAGTCCAGTGTTCCAATGTTAGATCTCGAAATGGAAAAGCAACACTCATCTTACAAAAAGGATACAGAGGCAGTGGAGAAAGTGCAGAACCAATTTACAAGGATGATCCCAGAACTCAGAGGGTACAACAATCAGGAAAGACTGAACAGGCTGGGGCTCTTTTCTCTTTCAGATGAGACGTTAAACCGAGGCCCCGTCTGCTCTCAGGTGGACGTAAAAGATCCCATGGCACTATTTCGAAGAAGAGCAAGGGAGTTACCCCCGGTGTCCTGGGGCCAATATTTATCCCTCAACCAACATAACAAAAGCAGATTATCTGGTCATTTTCACATTGCTGTTTGTGGGAGCTTGCTGTGTGCAAATTGGCTGCCGCGTTTCCTACATTACAACAGTGACTACACTTCAAAAGTACTTCATTGGCTGTAAAGCGCTTTGGGACGTCCGGTGGTCGTAAAAAGCCCCAATATAAATGCAAGTCTTTCTTTCTTTTTCTTCAAAAGAGAAGGCTGAGGGGTGACCTGATAGAGGTCGTTAAAATTATGAAGTGGTTCGATAGGGTAGATATAGAGAAGATGTTTCCACTTGTGGGGGAGAACAGAACTAGAGGCCATAAATATAAGATAGTCACTAATAAATCCAATAGGGCATTCAGGAGAAACTTCTTTACCTAGTGAGTGATTAGAATGTGGAACTTGCTACTGCAGGGAGTGTTGAGGCGAATAGCAGAGATACATTTAAGGGGAAGCTAGATAAACACATGAGGGAGAAAGGAATAGAAGGATATGTTGATGGGGTGAGATGAAGAGGGGTGGGAGGAGGCTCGTGTGGAGCATAAACACCGGTATGGACCAGTTGGGCCCAATGGCCTGTTTCCGTGCTGTAAATTGTATTTGAATATAAGATCTACCTGACTCCCTGAGATTGTGAAGGAACTGCTCAAAATCCCAGCTAAAATTGGGATCTGGTGCTCTGATACTAGATCTAATCATCCTATAACTCAGAATCGGAAAAACTACCATTTGAATAGCACCTTTCACATCTTCAGGACCTCCTCCCCTATCTCACTCCCTCTGAAATATCTCCTAACCCCTCCCCTACCTCACTCCCCTTCCAGTATCTCCGACCTTCTCCCCCTTCTGCTGCCAGTGTCTAAGCCTTTATCTGCTCGAAGATCCATTCTCCAACCCTTTCTTGCTCAATTCCCGTCTCCACAAACTCATCCAAATCTCCACTCCTGTTAGAGCAATGAGTAGCTTGCTCAGAGAATATGGAGGGGACGCGGCGAAGAAAGAAAGAATTTGCATTTCTACAGCGCCTTACACATCCTCAGCACCTCCCAAAGCGCTTCACAGCCAATGAAGTACTTTCGAAGCGTAGACACTGCCGTAATGTAGGAAACGTGGCAGCCAATTTGCGCACAGTAAGATCCCACAGACCTCAGTGAGTTACGTGATAACAAGATGTAGAAAAAAACATCCCAAAGTACTTCACAGACTGGTACGGAAGAAAAAATAATGCAGAGCTAAAGGAGGAGATGTTAAGAGGAGTGACACAAATCTTGCTCAAAGAGGTGTGTTTTAAGGAGGAGAGTGAGGTGCAGGGGTTTGGGAAGGGAATTTCAGAGTGTGGGACCTTAGGAGCGCTATGGAGGGGTTTAACCACAAGGATGAGAATTTTTAATTTGAGGCATTGGGGGACTGAACGCCAATGTAGCTCAGGATGATTGTGTAGGACTCGGCGCTGGATAGGACATGGGCAGCAGGGCTCTGGGGGAACTGAAGGTTACGGAGGGTGGAAGATGGGGCGTCAGCCAGGGAAGCCTTGCAATAGTCAACTCTGGAGGTGATGAAGGCCATGGATGGGGGTTTGAGCAGTAGATGGGCTGCGGCAGGGGGCGGAGACTGTCGATGTTACGGAGGTGGAAGTAGGCGGTCTTGGTGACGGTGAGGACATGGGGTCGGAAGCTCAGCCCAGGTTGCAAACAGTCTGGTTCAGCCTGAGACAGCGGCTGGGGAGGAGGATGGAGTTGGTGGTGAGGATATGGAGTTTGTGGCAGGTCTGAAGACAATGGCTTTGGTCTTCCCAATGTTTAGCTTCAGGAAATAAATGAGGTTAAGGCAGAATTTAAGAAATCAAAAACCATGTTTTTCTTCCATTTTCTGTTTTAATTTCTGATCTGCTACCATTCCAGTTTTGCTGTTTCTAAGGGTCACTGCTTGTCTTTTAAACTCTCCACTATTTGTACATTCTAATGTCCTTTGTATGTCTCTCCATTGCCTGATTGAAGATCCTTTATATCTTAAAACCATAGAATGATACAGCACAGAAGGAGGCCATTCGGCCCATCGTGCCTGTGCCGGCTCTTTGAAAGATCGATCCAATTAGTCCCACTCCCCCTGCTCTTTCCCCATAGCTCTGCAAATGTTTCCTTTTTAAGTATACATCCTTTTGAAAGTTACTATTGAATCTGCTTCCACCATCCTTCAGGCAGCGCATTCCAGATCACAACAACTCGCTGCGTAAAAATATTTCTCCTCATCTTTCCCCTGGCTTTTTTTGCCAATTTTCTTAAATCTGTGTCCTCTGGTTACCAACCCTTCTGCCACTGGAAACAGTTTCTCCTCATTCACTCTAAACCCTTCATGGATTTGAACGCCTCTATTAAATCTCCCCTTAACCTTCTCTGCTCTAAGGAGAACAATCCCAGCCTCTCCAGTCTCTCCACAGAACTGAAGTGCCCCATCCCCGGTACCATTCTAGTAAATCTCCTCTGCACCCTCGCCAAGGCCTGGACATCCTTCCTAAAGTTTTTGACGTGCTCTCTGCTTCAGTCACTAACCCTGGGAGTAGATTCCACAGCCTCACAATCCTCTGTGTGAAGTAGTTTCTCCTGCTCTGTGTCCTAAATCTCTTACATTTTATCTTATATCCCCCTCCCTTCGTTGTCGACCCCTCAATCATTGTACTAATAATGAAAACTTGTCCCATTTTTCTAGTCTTTCTTTGTATGTCCTCAGAGCAGATGGTAGCGTCGTGGTTCTGCATTGTACCCTCTCAATAGTGTGGAGCTCAAAGCAGCTCACAGTACTCACAGTACTGGTCATACTAGGAAAAAGGCACAGTCTTGAACTTTATTAATTTAATTTTAAGAGTGAAATCAGGAAGCACTTCTTACAGAGTATTTACAGCACAGAAACAGGCCATTCGGCCCAACTAGTCTGTGCCGGTGTTTATGCTCCACACGAGACTCCTCCCACCCCTCTTCATCTCACCCCATCAACATATCCTTCTATTCCTTTCTCCCTCATGTGTTTATCTAACTTCCTCTTAAATGCATCTATACTATTTGCCTCAACCACTCCTTGTGGTAGCGAGTTCCACATTCCAACCACTCCTATTGGATATATTAGTGACTATCTTATATTTATGACCCTAATTCTGGTCTCGCCAACAATTGGAAATGTTCCCTATGTCTACCCTATCAAACCCTTTCCTAATTTTAAAGACCTCTATCAGGTCACCCCTCAGCCTTCTCTTTTCTAGAGAAAAGAGCCCCAGCCTGTTCAATCTTTCCTGATAGGTAGAACCTCTCAGTTCTGGTATCATCCTTGTGAATCTTTTCTGCACCTTCGCCAGTGCCTCTGTATCCTTTTTATAATATGGAGACCAGAACAGTTTGCACAGAGGGTGGTGGAAATCTGGAATTCTCTCCCCTAAAAGGCTGTGGATGCTGGGGGTCAATTCAAACCTTCAAGACTGAGATAGGAACAGGAGGGAGGCCATTCAGCCCCTCTAGCCCCTCGTGGCTGATCTGTGTCTTAACTCCATCTACCCGCCTTGGTTCCGTATCCCTTAATACCCTTACTCAACAAAAATCTATCAATCTCAGGTTTGAAATTTTCAATTGACCCCCCAGCCTCGACTGCTTTTTGGGGAGAGAGTTCCAGATTTCCACCACCCTTTGTGTGAAGAAGTGCTTCCTGACATCACACCTGAACGGCCTGGCTCTAATTTTAAGGTTATGCTCCCTTGTTCTGGACTCACCCCACCAGAGGAAATAATTTCTCTCTCTCTATCCTATCAAATACTTTAATCATCTTAAACACCTCAATTCGATCACCCCTTAATCTTCTAAACTCGAGGGAACACAAGCCCAGTCTGTGCAACCTGTCCTCATAAATGAACCCTTTAGCCCCGGTATCGTTCTGGTGAATCTGCGCTGCTCCCCCTCCAAGGCCAATACATCCTGATCGATAGATTTTTATGAGGTAAGGGTTTCAAGCAATATGGAGCGAAGGCGGGTAAGTGGAGTTGAGGTACAGGTGAGCCACGGTCTAATTGAATGGCGGGACTGGCTCGAGGGGTTGAATGGCCTCTGCCTGTTCCTGTGCTTACATGCAGGACCATGGAGTTGGGCAGAGTATGCGATTGAACCTGCTCCCATCATTCCTTTTTCCTTTGCTTTCTTCTCCATCACCTTCCCTTCCCCAGTTGCCTCTTTTCTTTCTCCTTCTTCCTTTCATCTCCTTGTTTCTCCCATGCCTGGTGACCACGATCCCACACCCTCTGACCCCTGCCCCCTGCCCCCCGACCCCCGACCCCCACCCCCCCTCGCCCCAGCAGCCGAAAGTACTTAGGTCCTCCCATGAACTGAATGCTTGGAGACTGTAACGGCACTCCTGTACATCATCAGCGTGGCAGGGTTAATAACCGGGTATGGACTTAATTTGAAATCTGTTTTAAATTTAATGTTCCGCTGAGTCGGTAGGAGGTTTGAAATTATGCACACTGCTTCAGTATTGTGTTTATTCAGTCCTTTTCAAGTTTATTTTTCCATTTCATGCTCATTGCTACAAAGATTGACAGTGTCAGAAAACGGTCCCAACAAACACTGAGCCTGAGGGCAATGTGTGGGCCAGCCGAGGAGCAGCCAAGCTGAACGCCAAAGTATCAGCAAGAACGAACTCATCAGGAGCAGTACTCTCAAACACAAAGCAAGCCAACTCCCCAATTTATACCAGAGGACGCAGATTGAAGGTAATTGGCGGAAAAATCCAAGGGGGAAGATGAGGAGGCATTTTTTTTTTTAACGCAGCGAGTTGTTGCGATCTGGAACGCGCTGCCTGACAGGGTGGTGGAAGCAGATTCAATAGCAACTTTCAAAAGGGAAATTGGGTAAATTGAAAAGGAAACTTTTGCAGGACTATGGGGAAAGAGCGGGAGGGGGCAGTGGGACTAACTGGATCGCTCTCGCAGAGAGCCGGCACAGGCACGATGGGCCGAATGGCCGCCTCCTGCGCCCTATCATTCTGTGATTGTGTGATTTTACGATTCTCTGAACATGTTGACTGGGCACGGGGGTCACACTGTGCTTGAGAGGCTTCGGGCTTCATTGATTTGGGGGGTCGGGTGGTTACGGTGGTGAACTTCCATCCCTGGGCTGGAGTATTGTCGAGATGCGGCTTTAAAGGGAATGCTGGAGTCCGCCGGCAAAAATGGTACGTGCTTACTGGAATGTGGAGCTGGGAGGAACACTCCTTCATTGCATTGCCAAAGACAGTTGCCAGTCCTTTGGCTTAGCCGTAGCATTTCCACCTCAGGAGGTGGGGATAGTGCGGGAAAGTGGAGTTGAGGTAGAAGATCAGCCATGATCTTATTGAATGGCGGAGCAGGATCGAGGGGCCGAATGGCCGACTCCTGCTCCTATTTCTTATGTTCTCATGTCCAGGGTTCAAACCTCGCTCCAGACGAGTGGAAACCCGAGTTCCGGGTTCTAGGTTGACCTCCAGTGGGATGCTTATGGTGTGGGTGCCCCCCTCTCCCTCAATGTATGGGTCGTGGGATCCCAAAAACCTTCCTGCCGTATAGGTCTGACCCACTGTCCCCCCGCCCCCTCCTGTAGGCTGGGATAAAGATGGCTCACGTGGCGGCCTGTCAGACTGGTAATTAGCCTGCGAATCTTTCCACTGCTTCACACTGTTCTCCAAGGGAAGAACATGAAGATACCACATCTGGTGAGACCACGTCTGGAGTACTGCATGCAGTTCTGGTCTCCTTATTTAAGGAGGGATATACTTACATTGGAAGCAGTTCAGAGAAGGTTCACTAGGTTGATTCCTGAGATGAAGGGGTTGTCTTATGAGGAAAGGTTGAGCAGGTTGGGCCTATACTCATTGGAGTTTAGAAGGATGAGAGGTGATCTTATTGAAACATATAAGATTCTGAGGGGGAATCCAGAACTAGGGGGCACAGTTTCAGGATAAGGGGTCGCCCATTTAAAATGGAGATGAGGAGGAATTTCTTCTCTCAGAGGGTCGTGAATCTTTGGAATTCTCTACCCCAGAGAGCTGTGGAGGCGGAGTCAGTGAATATATTCAAGGCGGAGATTGACAGATATTTGAGCTACAGGGGAGTCAAGGGTTATGGGGAGCGGGCAGGAAAGTGGAGTTGAGGCCAAGATCAGAGCAGCCATGATCTTATTGAATGGCGGAGCAGGCTCGAGGGGCCAAATGGCCTACTCCTGCTCCTATTTCTTATGTTCTTATACAAAAACAACAAATACGCCACCCTGTCAGACTGCGAATACTTCACACTGGTCTCCAAGGAAGATACGAAAACAACAACAACTCTAGGACCTATGCACAAATCAAAGGCCAGTCTAAAGGGAGGGACACCTCCCCTGTTGCCCTCTGATGGTACTAATGGGCTCGCTGTAAAGAACTGCAGACAGATCCTATCTACTCCGAAGTCGGCAGCCAAGAAGCTGACGGTCGATCTGTACTAATATTGGGACACAGTATATGAGTAATTTGAGACATGACATCGAAACATAGAACCTTACAGCACAGAAGGAGGCCGTTCGGCCATCACACCTGTGCCGGCTGTTTGAAAGAGCCATCCAATTTAGCGATGTGGTGAGTGTAGCGAGCTCGGGAGGAACAGGTGAGTTTGGACATCTGGTTCCCAAAGCTCTCTACCACTGAGGGTTTTCCTTGTCTCATGTCTGGGTCTGTTGTCATTGTCTGGTGTCAGCCGTGGCTCAGTGGGCAGCACCCTCGCCTCTGAGTCAGAAGGTTGTGGGTTCAGAGTCCCACTCCAGGGACTCGAGCACATAAGTCCAGGCTGACCCTCCCAGTGCAGTGCTGAGGGAGCGCTGCACTGTCGGAGGTGCTGTCTTTCGGATGAGACGTTAAACCGAGGCCCCCTCAGGTGGATGTAAAAGATCCCATGGCACTATTTCGAAGAAGAGCAGGGGAGTTCTCCCCAGTGTCCTGGGCCAATATTTATCCCTCAATCAACATCAATAAAACAGATTATCTGGTCATTGTCACATTGCTGTTTGTGGGAGCTTGCTGTGCACAAATTGGCTGCCGTGTTTCCCACATTACAACAGTGACTCCACTTCAAAAAGTACTTCATTGGCTGTAAAGCGCTTTGAGACATCTGGTGGTCATGAAAGGCGCTGTAGAAATGCAAGTCTTTCTTTCTTATTGTAGACTCATTGATAGAGACCGATTGCTGTGACTATTCAATAGCTCCATTATCATGTGACTACCAGGATGGTAGAAGGCGAACTACATGGATCTCGCTCTAGCAATCCCTACGTTCTATAACCGGTGATGATCCACTCGCGTCCAGCAATCCCTATGTTCTTGTGACGTCATCAAGCAAATTGCCCAGGAGTTCACGGAAGCTGAGGTAACCTATACACTATTCGAACGGAAACCCCGATAGGTTGACAACCGGTCTTCATGGACGTTAAGACAGCTCCATCACATCTCCGTGGCTGTTGTCAGTTTCCCTGATCATGTCCTTGACACTCTGGCCGGGATTCTCCTCGTCGGAGCAGACTCGCGCTGGGGTGAGATTTCTGCCCGCCACTCCACCCTGACCCCGACCCGTTTCCACGGATTGCAGGTCAATGATTATGAGTGCCCGGGTTCCTGGAGGGATTCCGGCTGTCAAGTTAAAATAAACAGAAAACAGAAAGAAAGACTTGCATTTCTATAGCGCCTTTCACAACCTCAGGACGTCCCAAAGCGCTTTACAGCCAATTAAGTACTTTTTGAAGTGTAGTCACTGTTGTAATGTGGGAAACGCAGCAGCCAATTTGTGCACAGCAAGCTCCCACGAACAGCAATGTGACGATGACCA
The DNA here is from genome assembly GCA_030390025.1 of Squalus acanthias. Taxonomy (NCBI): domain Eukaryota; kingdom Metazoa; phylum Chordata; class Chondrichthyes; order Squaliformes; family Squalidae; genus Squalus; species Squalus acanthias. The sequence continues at coordinate 7,143,869 of CM059426.1, read as the reverse complement.
GATAATCTGTTTTAGTGATGTTGATTGAGGGATAAATATTGACCAGGACACTGGGGAGATCTTCCCTGCTCTTCAAATAGTGCCATGGGACCTTTTACATGAACGTGCGAAGGCAGACGGGGCCTCGGTTTAACGTCACATCTCCAACAGTGCAGCGTTTCCTCAGTACTGCACTTGGGGTGCCAACCTAGCTTTTGTGCTCAAGTCTCAAAAACACAAGAACACAAGAAATAGGAGCAGGAGTCGGCCATTTAGCCCTCGAGCCTGCTCCGCCGTTCAATCAGATTTTGGCTGATCTTCTACCTCATCTCGACTTTCCCTGCACTATCCCCATATCACTTGATTCCCTTAATAACCAAAAATTTCTGTCTTGAATATACTCAACAACTGAGCCTCCACAACCCACTGGGGTAGAGAATTCCAAAGATTCACCACCCTCTGAGTGAAGAAATTTCTCCTCATCTCAGTCCTAAATGGCCGACCCCTTTTTCTGAGACTGTGACCCCTGGTTCTAGTCTCCCCAGCCAGGGGAAACATCCTCCCTGCATCTACCCTGTCAAGCCCCCTCAGAATCCTATATATTTCAATGAGATCCCCTCTCATTCTTCTAAACTCCAGAGAATATAGGCCTAGTCTCCTCAATCTCTCCTCATAGGACAATCCCCCCATCCCAGGAATCAGTCTGGTGAACCTTCGTTGCACTCCCTCTATGGCAAGTATATCCTTCCTTAGGTAAGGAGACCTAAGGAAGTGGGAGTGGAACTTGAACCCATGACCTTCTGAAAGACCCAGAAGGGTTCATTGTGAATTCCTACAGCAGACTGACTTCTGCCTGAAGACTTTGTAGGGCCAGATCCTCTCTTGCAGGGCGAGACTCCATCAGTTGGTGCTGTTGCGGTTCTTTGGTTTATATGTACACCTAGTGGCAGCATGGCGCTCACTTTGCCAGCGTACCCTCAAGAGCTGGTTTCCACGCTGCATCCTCAACCCATTTAACAAGAGCCACAGGAGCCAACGGCTGTTGTTTCTGCAGGCAACAAAAGAGTCTGGGGCTTTGGAACCAAATTCAAAGGTCAGCGAGAGGGACGGTACAAGGTCTTAACTCAGTATAGCAACAAAACAAAGAGCCATAAGGAACCAAACGTGTTCTCATGGGACTAAACAATTCGCATTTATCTAGAATCATCGATAGATTCAGGCGTCAACCGTGGCTCAGTGGGTAGCACACTCGCCTCTGAGTCAGAAGGTTGTGGGTATAAATCCCACTCCAGGGAGTTGAGCACAAAAATCCAGGCTGACACTCCAATGCAGTGCTGAGGGAGTGCTGCACTGTCGGAGGGGCAGTACTGAGGGAGCGCCGCACTGTCGGAGGGGCAGTACTGAGGGAGCGCCGCACTGTCGGAGGGGCAGTACTGAGGGAGCGCCGCACTGTCGGAGGGGCAGTACTGAGGGAGCGCCGCACTGTCGGAGGGGCAGTACTGAGGGAGCGCTGCACTGTCGGAGGGGCAGTACTGAGGGAACGCTGCACTTTCGTAGGGGCGGTACTGAGTGAGCGCTGCACTGTCGCAGGGGCAGTACTGAGGGAGTGTCGGAGGGGCAGTACTGAGAGAGTGCCGCACTGTCGGAGGGGCAGTACTGAGGGAACGCTGCACTTTCGGAGCGGCAGTACTGAGGGGGTGCCGCACTGTCGGAGGGTCAGTACTGAGGGAGTGCCGCACTGTCGGAGGGTCAGTACTGAGGGAGTGCTGCACTGTCGGAGGGGCAGTACTGAGGGAGCGCCGCACTGTCGGAGGGGCAGTACTGAGGGAGCGCCGCACTGTCGGAGGGGCAGTACTGAGGGAGCGCCGCACTGTCGGAGGGGCAGTACTGAGGGAGTGCTGCACTGTCGGAGGGGCAGTACTGAGGGAGCGCCGCACTGTCGGAGGGGCAGTACTGAGGGAGCGCCGCACTGTCGGAGGGGCAGTACTGAGGGAGCGCCGCACTGTCGGAGGGGCAGTACTGAGGGAGCGCCGCACTGTCTGAGGGGCAATACTGAGGGAGCGCCGCACTGTCGGAGGGGCAGTACTGAGGGAGCGCCGCACTGTCGGAGGGGCAGTACTGAGGGAGCACCGCACTGTCGGAGGGGTAGTACTGAGGGAGCGCCGCACTGTCTGAGGGGCAATACTGAGGGAGCGCCGCACTGTCGGAGGGGCAGTACTGAGGGAGCGCCGCACTGTCTGAGGGGCAGTACTGAGGGAGCACCGCACTGTCGGAGGGGCAGTACTGAGGGAGTGCCGCACTGTTGGAGGGTCAGTACTGAGGGAGCGCCGCACTGTCGGAGGGGCAGTACTGAGGGAGTGCCGCACTGTCGGAGGGACAGTACTGAGGGAGTGCTGCACTGTCGGAGGGGCAGTACTGAGGGAGCGCCGCACTGTCTGAGGGGCAGTACTGAGGGAGCGCTGCACTGCCGGAGGGGCAGTACTGAGGGAGTGCTGCACTGTCGGAGGGGCAGTACTGAGGTAGCGCGGCACAGTCGGAGGGGCAGGACTGAGGGAGCGCTGCACTGTCGGAGGGTCAGTACTGAAGGAGTGCCGCACTGTCGGAGGGGCAGTACTGAGGGAGCGCTGCACTGTTGGTGGGGCGGTACTGAGGGAACGCTGCACTTTCGTAGGGGCGGTACTGAGTGAGCGCTGCACTGTCGCAGGGGCAGTACTGAGTGAGTGCTGCACTGTCGGAGGGGCAGTACTGAGGGAGTGTCGGAGGGGCAGTACTGAGAGAGTGCCGCACTGTCGGAGGGGCAGTACTGAGGGAACGCCGCACTGTCGGAGGGTCAGTACTGAGGGAGCGCCGCACTGTCGGAGGGGCAGTACTGAGGGAGCGCCGCACTGTTGGAGGGGCAGTGCTGAGAGAGCGCTGCACTGTCAGAGGGGCAGTACTGAGGGAGCGCCGCACTGTCGGAGGGGCGGTGCTGAGGGAGCGCCGCACTCTCGGAGGGGCAGTACTGAAGGAGTGCTGCACTGTCGGAGGGGCAGTACTGAGGGAGCGCTGCACTGTTGGAGGGGCAGTACTGAGGGAGCGCTGCACTGTTGGAGGGGCGGTACTGAGGGAGTGCTGCACTGTCGGAGGTGCTGTCTTCCGGATGAGATGTTAAACCGAGGCCACGTCTCCTCTCACAGGTGGACGTAAAAGATCCCATGGCGATATTTCGAAGAAGAGCAGGGGAGTTCTCCCCGGTGTCCTGACCAATATTTATCCCTCAATCAACATCACTGAAACAGATTAGCTGGTCATTATCACATTGCTGTTTGTGGGATCTTGCTGTGACAGTGACTACACTTCAAAAAGTACTTCATTGGCTGTAAAGCGCTTTGGGATGTCGTGAACGGCACTATTTAATGCAAGTCTTCCTTTCAGGAGGAGGCCATTCGGTCCATCGTGCCTGTGCTGGCTCTTTGAAAGAGCGATCCAATTAGTCCCACTAACCCCAGTGACCTGCAAATCTTTCCTTCAAGTAGATAATCCAATTCCCTTTTGAAATCTAACATAGGAAATGTTGGGGCTGTATCAAAAGGTCACTTTTGAGCCGGGCTGTTGAGCTGATCAATCCTGCCACTTTATAAATTAATGGTGCAGCTGCACTGAGAATACTGTGCACAGTTCTGGTCACCACAGTACAGAAAGGATATTGCAGCTATCGAAAGGATACAGAGGAGGGCACCCAGAATGATGGAGGGGACGGAGGGATTGGAATACGAGGAGCGATTGTGTAAATTGGTGATGTTCTCACTGGAAAAGAGAAGGTTGAGAGTTGGTGTGATTGCTGTCTTCAGGATTCTAAAGACACTAGATAAGGTCGACCGCGACGGGCTGCTCCACCTTGTCCCGACCAGTCGAACCAGAGGGCACGGTCTGCGCTTGAAGGAGGGTAAATTCAAAACTAATCTGCAGAAACAGTGGCGCAGAATTTGCTGGAGTGGGGCATCGCACAGGGAGTGTTCTCCTGTCAACCAGTGGGCTCATAATGGAGAGAGAGGGAGAGAGAGGGTGAGAGAGAGAGAGTGAGGGTGAGAGAGAGAGGGTGAGAGAGAGAGTGAGGGTGAGAGAGAGAGAGGGTGAGAGAGAGAGTGAGGGTGAGAGGGAGAGGGTGAGAGAGAAAGAGTGAGAGTGAGGGTGAGAGAGAGAGGGTGAGAGAGAGAGAGTGAGGGTGAGAGAGAGAGTGAGGGTGAGAGAGAGAGGGTGAGAGAGAGAGAGTGAGGGTGAGAGAGAGAGGGTGAGAGAGAGAGAGGGTGAGGGTGAGAGAGAGAGGGTGAGAGAGAGTGAGGGTGAGGGTGAGAGAGAGAGGGTGAGAGAGAGAGAGAGGGTGAGGGTGAGAGAGAGAGGGTGAGAGAGAGAGTGAGGGTGAGAGAGAGAGGGTGAGAGAGAGAGAGAGTGAGGGTGAGAGAGAGAGGGTGAGAGAGAGAGAGAGAGAGGGTGAGGGTGAGAGAGAGAGGGTGAGAGAGAGAGTGAGGGTGAGAGAGAGAGGGTGAGAGAGAGGGAGTGAGGGTGAGAGAGAGAGAGTGAGGGTGAGAGAGAGAGGGTGAGAGAGAGAGTGAGGGTGAGAGAGAGGGGGTGAGAGAGAGAGGGTGAGAGAGAGAGAGTGAGGGTGAGAGAGAGAGAGTGAGGGTGAGAGAGAGGGTGAGAGAGAGAGAGTGAGGGTGAGAGAGAGGGTGAGAGAGAGGGTGAGGGTGAGAGAGAGAGGGTGAGGGTGAGAGAGAGAGGGTGAGAG
>CM059426.1:7027368-7138925 GCA_030390025.1 Squalus acanthias | reverse complement strand
TGAGAGAGGGTGTTAGAGAGAGGAGAGGCTTTCACACAAATGCATGATGGGCCAAATTCCCTGGATTCTGGAGAGGTCCCAGCGGATTGGAAAACTGCAAATGTAACACCTCTATTCAAGAAAGGAGGAAGACAAAAAGCAGGAGACTATAGGCCAGTTCGCCTAACATCTGTCATTGGGAAAAGGCTGGAATCCATTATTAAGGAGGTAATAGCAGGACATTTAGAAAATCATAAGACAATCAAGCAGAGTCAACATGGTTTTATGAAAGGGAAATCGTGTTTGACAAATTTGCTAGAGTTCTTTGAGGATGTGGCAAACAGGGTGGATAAAGGGGAACCAGTAGATGTGGTGTATTTGGATTTCCAGAAGGCATTCAATAAGGTGCCACATAAGAGGTCACTGCACAAGATACGAGCGCATGGGGTTGGGGGTAATATATTAGCATGGATAGAGGATTGGCTAACTAACAGAGAACAGAGAGTCAGGATAAATGGGTCATTTTCCGGTTGGCAATCAGTAACTAGTGGGGTGCCACAGGGATCAGTGCTGGGGCCTCAACTATTTACAATCTATATTAATGACTTGGATGAAGGGACCGAGTGTACTGTAGCGAAATTTGCTGATGATACAAAGATAGGTGGGTTAGCAAGTTGTGAGGAGGACACAAAGGGCTGGATTTTGAATGACCCATGGAGTCGGGTTTGGAGGCGTGTGGGGGGTTAAATTTGCGGGATCGGGGTTTCCGACCCCATCCCGACTCCATCCCACCTCCACGCAATTTTGACATAATCAGTCGCGGGGTTCCCGACTCCGTCCCGCCTCCAAGAGGCGGGAGAGGCCATTAAAGCCCTTAACAAGCTCTAAATTGGCTCTGTAATGCCATTTTGAAACGCTGTAGCTAGTTTAACCCTCTTCTGACGTGAAGCACGCCTGGTGTGAAACACTCCAGTGAAACCTGGCGGGAGCACAAGTGGATAGCTGACTATCGGCTGCAGGTCCACTATTACAACGGAGATGTGATGATGAAGGTGGTAGTAGTAGTATTAGGTCTGAACATTGCCTCTGATGCGGCTGCATTGAATGTCTTCAGAGACTGCCTGGGAGGACTTACTTGGCAAAAAAATTCTCTCTCTCTCTCTCTCTCTCTCTCTCCTTTCCCACCCCCCCCCCCAATCCAGGTCCACTCACATCAAAAGCCAGGCAAGTCCTCTCTCACCAACAGTCTCTGAGCGTAGGCAGTCGGTAATGATGACATCATCAGAGGCGACTTTCAGACTGAAAACACTAATTAGTTCATGGGTTCCCACATGCTCCAACTCAATTGCCCAATTAAGTGAAAATTGCATCAGGCACCCACATTAATCTGGAGTCGGGGGGGAAACACGAAATGCGGATTACACGACCCCAACCCGACCCCAAGACAAAATCCAGCCCAAAGAGTCTGCAAAGGGATATAGATAGGTTAAGTGAGTGGGCAATAATTTGGCAGATGGTGTATAATGTGGGAAAATGTGAGGTTATCCACTTTGGAAGGAAGAATGAAAAAGCAAATTATTATTTAAATGGAGTGAGACTACAAAATGCTGCGGTACAAAGGGATCTGGGGGTCCTCGTACATGAAACACAAAAACTTAGCATGCAGGTACAGCAAATAATTAGGAAGGCTAATGGAATGTTGGCCATTATTGCAAGGGGGGTGGAGTATAAAAGTACGGAAGTTTTGATGCAACTTTACAGGGCGTTGGTGAGACCGCACCTGGAGTACTACGTACAGTTTTGGTCTCCATATTTAAGGAAGGATATACTTGCATTGGAGGCTGTGCAGAGAAGGTTCACTAGTTTGATCCGATACTCATTGGAGTTTAGAAGAATGAGCGGTGATCTTATTGAAACATATAAGATTCTGAGGGGGATTGACTGGGTAGATGTTTCCCCTAGTGGGGGTATCTAGAACTAGGGGGTATATTTTCATGATAAGGGGTCAGCCTTTTAAGACGGAGATGAGGAGGAATTTCTTCTCTCAGAGGGTCATGAATCTTTGGAATTCTCTACCCCAGAGAGCTGTGGATGCGGAGTCATTGAATATATTTAAGGCGGAGATTGACAGACGTTTGAACTACAAGGGGTATGGGAAGAGAGCAGGAAAGTGGTGTTGAGGCCAAGATTGGATCAGCCATGATCTTATTGAATGGCAGAGCAGGCTCGAGGGGCCGACTCCTGCTCCTGTTCTCCTTCTGTGCTGTACAATTCTGTGATTTGTAGGGGGTGGTGGTTTGTGTTAGCTTTACCTCTGACTTCTGAGCAGTTCGAATCACTCCCACTCCCTTGGTTCTAGACCGTGGACCTATTTGGGGGTTGTGATACAAAGGTGCAGCAGACAACTGAGTTTAATGAAAAGAACTTCAATCTTTATTCAAAAGGTAAGACACAAATTACAACACTCTTAACACTCTAAAGGTGGGGAACACTTCAGTACAAGCAAGGGAAATGACAGTAGAACAATACTTCACCCCTCCCAACCCCACTTTACTAGCTAAGTTAGGTTTTGAAGGACCAGGGATAATGCTCACCAATCCTTTGACAGTTGGGCTAAATCGCGGTTTTGGGGTTCGCTGTTTATGGCGGTTATTGTCTGCCGTACCCCGTACGCGGTAGAGGACTTCACCTGGGTCTCTGGTCAGCCTTCGCGAGTCCGCTGATGCGATAGGGTGCGTTTTGGATTTATCTGGTGAGTACCCAATTTCTTTGGTTTAGCAGTAGGGTTTAGAGTCTTTGGGAAAATCTTACCCAGGGGTAAGTCAGGAGTAGATTGTAGAGTGGAAACTTTGCGGTTGTTCGGGTTTTCTTTCCTTGAGTTGGTCTTTGTTGGTCGCGGTGGCCTTCTATTACCCGGTCAGTTGGGGGTAATGTGCGGTTGTTGGTTTCATGAGGCCTTTGGTTTCCGCGATGGCTTTAGGCCTTGTCTAGTGTGTCGGTCGACCTTGTGGAGCCGTCGGTGTCTTCTTGCTGCTTGTTGCTCCGGGTGACTGTGTTGGGGCCGTTGTTGGAGGTCCGTCAAGGTGGTATCTTCACGGGCTGGACTCAGGTGTGTCTGAGTGGTGAGCGATGCCGACTCGCTTCCAGCTCGGTTTCTCTTCTTCCTGGTTTCTTCTTCTTCTGATGACCACCGGTTGCGACTGACTGACCTTGAACTGCTTGATGGGCCTTCAATTATCCTAAATTGAAGTGGCCTTATCTACCCGCCAAATCTACTCAGTTTATTCGATAGCAAAATACTGCAGATGCTGGAAATCCGAAATAACAACAGAAAACGCTGGAAAAACTCAGCAGGCCAGGCAGCATCCGTGGAGAGAGAAAGAGAGTTGACGTTTCAGGTCGATGACATTTCTGATGAAAGGTCATCGACCTGAAACGTCAACTCTCTTTCTCTCTCCACGGATGCTGCCTGGCCTGCTGAGTTTTTCCAGCGTTTTCTGTTGTTATTTCTACTCAGTTTATTGTCTGGTTTTTGGTGGGCCTGTTACCAGTAACTGCTCTGTAAGTGTCAGATGGGTTTTGGGATGGTTTGCATCCTGTCGATCTCCTTGGCTGATCACTGGTGATTGGTTTCGTGTTTTGGGTTTCTAGGCTGGACTCAGTCTTTTCTAAAGAATGGTCCTGAGTGATTTGTATTATGCATGTTTTCTGATGGGCCCTGTAATCGGTTTGATGGGGCCTGTTATTTTGGGTGGGACTGTCTTCTCCCAGGGTCTATTGTTCAAATGTTAATGTCTGCTGGGGCTTGAGTGAGGTCATCCCGGTTCCCCAGACAGTGTAATTAACTGCAATAGCCAAAACTGCTTTTACAGAGGGCGACCCACCTCCTTGTCCCCTTACAGGCCCAGACATAGTTTTAAAATGCCAAAACTTGGTTTTTGGTCTTAAATTCCTTAGGTTAGGCCCAAATGCCTTTTTATCACTCTGACATAGTTCCAAAGTCCTTTTTTCCTTAGGTTTTTGGGGATCTGCAAAATTTTGGAAACCTTACAGATTCTAGTAGGGGGAGAAATTCAGTATCGCCCCATTTGGGGCGCAATTATCGTCCGGGCGCAAAAATTAGCGCCTGGCGCTAATTATTACCTCCGACTGCAAACTTGACTTTTATCGCCCCTGGAGGTGATTGGAGTGCTAAATCAAATGCTACACATCTGTCTTAAGGTGCAAAGGCCGAGAAGCGAGGCGCTACCTCAGAGCGCTGGCGAAGCTCATGTGATGTAAGTCAGCAATGGAACACAGACACAATGGCACGGGCCAGTTCTTAAAGGGGATGGTTAATCTTGCTTTCCATCCACATCCTGCTCATTGCAGCCTTGAATCTCGGCCTGGAGAGACCTGTACATCAAATCTGCTGGAAAGAACAATGGAGAGGCCCAGGGAAAGAGCTCAGAGTGCAGCCCCCACAGTCTCTTCTAAATCGATACAAGGAAGGGCAAATCAAAATGAACCTGCAAAGTGCTGCTCAGTACCCAAAACCCCTTCACACAGCATTGAATCTCTCCAGAAGTCTCTCTCTCTCTCTCTCAGAATGCGTGGTTCAAAAATGTCACCAACAATAAAAGGCAGGAAGCGGTCGCCTTTAAATAGCGCTCCCCCAGTCCCTTCCTGACTGCAAAACGCTCCCCTCAACCTGTCATTGCTAGCGGCAGGCGGTAAGGCAGGGGGCGCCACTCAATAGCCGCTCCGGGGCATTGCACACTCGACTAATGTCACGATCTGCCTGCGCAGGAGATCGTGGCGATAGTGTTTAGCGCCGCCACAAAATGTCTAGTTAATTTAGCGAGTGGCCCCATTAAGGCACTAACAGGAGGCGCAACCAACTGAATTTTTCCCCCTAGAAATGACCAGATGATCTGTTTTTAGTGATAAATATTGGTTCAGGACACTGGGGAGAACTCCCCCCGCTCTTCGAAATAGTGCCATGGGATCTTTTATGTCCACTTGAGAGAGCAGACAGGGCCTCAGTTTAACATCTCAGCCGAAAGACGGCGCCTCCGACAGTGCAGTGCTCCCTCAGCACTGCACTGGGAATGTCAGCCTAGATTTTTTGTGCTCAAGTTCCTGGAGTGGACGCGAACCTGCATCTTCTGCCTCAGAGGCGAGCGTGCTACCTGCCGAACGGCCAGTTGAATGAGACGGGAGTGTAGCAACTGTTGTGTGCAGAAGCCCCTTCAATAGGCATCAAGTCTGTCAGGAGCAGAAGGCAGAGAATTGGTTCAGAAATAATAATCAGTGTCTGTTTCTACATCTCTGAGCAATTTTTGTTAATCTTTGCTATTAAGGTGACAAGGCGCAGTCTAAAGCAAGCCATCTGGCCAGCCAGTTCTTGACCTAATAGGGTTTCCGTGCGAAGATAATCTGCTGTCAGAGTCTGGAACCAATTGGGACCGTTCCTTGTATCCGTGCAGGTAATTTTAGCAACATTATTTTTTTTGGGGGCGAGGGTTGGGGTGACCTCTGTGTCTGTCTGTATCTGCTCCTGTCAGTGTGACACACACCAGCAACGGATGGGATCGGACCACCAACTACGGCGGGACGTATTCCTGGAGCTTTCATCACATGACCTGCTCCCTCCAACACTCCCCGCCATTGGCCACCTAACACGGCCAACCTCGCGGCGCCCCCGCCGTCCCACGGCCAATCGGAAAGCGAATAGACTCTGCATCAGCCTCGTGGGTGACTCTTGACTGTCCAAGTCAAACAGCGTTTCCTTTCCCATCACCAACCAACATTTTTATAATTAATAAACGAAGTGTTGCAAGAAAAATGACATTTTTTCAAATTTCCCTATGATTTGTCTCCCTGGGTTTGCTCCCAGCAGTGCCCCGGAGATAAATGATCCAATGCAAAGGCACTGAGCGCGTTATAGGGACAGGAAGGCGAATGGGAAAGGCCACCGAAAATGTGGGGAATCTGACACAAAAACCAAAAAGGTCAGAAATACACAGAACTTAAAAACATAAGAAATAGGAGCAGGAGTCGGCCATTCGGCCCCTCGAGCCTGCTCCGCCATTCAATAAGATCATGGCTGATCTGATCTTGGCCTCAACTCCACTTTCCCACCCACTCCGCATAACCCTTGACTCCTCTTGTAGCTCAAATATCTGTCAATCTCCGCCTTGAATATATTCAATGACCCAGCCTCCACAGCTCTCTGAGGAAGAGAATTCCAAAGATTCATGACCCTCTGAGAGAAGAAATTCTTCCTCGTCGCCGTCTTAAATGGGCGGCCCCCTATTCTGAAACTATGACCCCTAGTTCTAGATTCCCCCACGAGGGGAAACATCCTCTCTGCATCCACCCTGTCAATCCCCCTCAGAATCTTATATGTTTCAATAAGATCCAATCTCATTCCTCTAAACTCCAATGAGTATAGGCCCAACCTGCTCAACCTTTCCTCATAAGACAACCCCTTCATCTCAGGAATCAACCTCGTGAACCTTCTCTGAACTGCCTCCAATGCAAGTATATCCCTCCTTAAATAAGGAGACCAAAACTGTACGCAGTACTCCAGGTGTGGTCTCACCAACGCCCTGTACAGTTGCAGCGAGACTTCCCTACTTTTATACTCCATCCCCCTTGCAATAAAGGCCATTTGCCTTCCTAATTACTTGCTGTACCTGCATGCTAACTTTTTGTGTTTCATGTACGAGAACCCCCTGATCCTTCTGTACCGCCGCGTTCTGTAATCTCTCTCCATTTAAATAGGACATCAGTCAGCGTCTCGAAGGGGAAATTGCAACGACAACTCGCATTTCTAAAGGCCCTTTGATGCACTGAATGTTGCAGGAGAGAAATTGGGTGAGCAGCAACAACTTGCATTTATATAGCGCCTTTTAACGTAGTAAAACGTCCCAAGCCGCTTCACAGGAGTGATTATCAAACAAAATCTGTGTCTAATCTGGTGGATTCTGCTGGGACGGGACACAAGCTCGACGGGGAGCTGGCTTCACCCAGTCCTGCCCTTGCGTGAGGTATCTGGGATGGCCTGGAGGGAATGTGGGTTAGGCGACTCTCTATGTCAGGAATTTCCACTCCTCAACCCTCAGTTGTGTCCTCATTGGCACAAATACATAGAAACATAGAAGATAGGAGCAGGAGTAGGCCATTCGGCCCCTCGAGCCTGCTCCGCCATTCGATGAGATCATGGCTGATCATCCAAACTCAGTACCCTGTACCTGCCTTCTCCCCATATCCCTTGATACCTTTAGCTTTAAGAAATATATCTAACTCATTCTTGAATATATTTAATGACTTGGCCTCAACTACCTTCTGTGGTAGAGAATTCCACAGGTTCACCACACTCTGGGTGAAGAAATTCCTCCTCATTTCGGTCCTAAATGGCTTACCTGTTATCCTTAGATTATGACCCCTGGTTCTGGACTCTCCGACCATCGGGAACATTCTTCCTGCATCTAGTTTGTCCAGACCTGTCAGAATTTTATATGTTTCGATGAGATCCCCTCTCATTCTTCTATACTCCAGCGAGTATAAGCCCAATCGACCCAATCTCTCCTCATATGTCATTCCTGCCATCCCAGGTATCAGTCTTGTGAATCTTCGCTGAACTCCTTCCATGGCAAGAACATCCTTCCTCAGATAAGGCGACCAAAACTGCACACAGTACTCAAGGTGTGGTCTCACCAAGGCCCTGTACAACTGCAGCAGGACATCCCTGTTCCTATACTCAAACCCTTTCGCTATGAAGGCCAACATACCATTTGCCTTCTTCACCGCCTGCTGCACCTGCATGCTTACTTTCAGCGACTGGTGCACAAGGACACCCAGGTCTCGTTGCACTTCCCCTTCTCCCAATCTATTGCCATTCAGATAATAGTCTGCCTTTCTGTTTTTGACACCAAAGTGGATAACCTCGCACTTATCCACATTATATTGCATCTGCCACGCTTCTGCCCACTCACCCAACCTGTCCAAATCATCCTGGAGTTTCTTGGTATCCTCCTCGCAGCACACACTCCCACCCAGCTTTGTGTCATCTGCAAACTTGGAGATATTACATTTAGTTCCCTTATCTAGATCATTAATGGATATTGTGAATAGCTGGGGTCCAAGAACCGATCCCTGTGGTACCCCACTAGTCACTGCTTGCCACTCGGAAAAAGACCCATTAATTCCTACTCTCTGCTTTCTGTCCGCCAACCAGTTCTCAATCCAAGTCAATACCTTGCCCCCAATCCCATGTGCCTTAACTTTACACGCTAATCTCTTATGCGGGACCTTATCGAAAGCCTTTTGAAAGTCAAAATACACCACATCTACTGGTTCTCCCTTATCTATTTTCCCAGTTACATCCTCAATAAATTCCAGTAGATTAGTCAAGCACGATTTACCTTTTGTAAATCCATGTTGACCCCAGCAAAGAGGCCCTCAAGTTTTTTTTTGGTGGGGAGTGGGTGGGGGTGCGGTTGTAGGAGGAGTCTTGAAGTGGCCCCCTGTGTAAGGAGGCTGCAGGAACACCCATATTGTTTTTCGGTGGGGGAGGGGAGGGTGATGGCTGCCTGGGCAAAGTCTTCCGTAGGGGCAATACAGACATGTCCCCGCACCACCAAAGCCCTGCTACTCCTAGGGTCAGCCCGCTGACCCCCAGCGGTGACCCCACGAACCTTGGCGAGGTCGGTGATGCTGACTTCGGGCGAGTGCATTCCGGCACTTATGCCGGGTTAGCGGAACCCCGTAGATTTTGGGCCTAAGCAAATTAATTTGATTTACAAATGATATTAAGCTGAGCAATTGAGTCTGATGAAGCAGCCAATCAAAGAAAGACTTGCATTTCTATCATGCCTTCCAGTGTCAGCCGTGGCTCAGTGGGCAGCACACTTGCCTCTGTGTCAGCCGTGGCTCAGTGGGCAGCACACTTGCCTCTGAGTCAAGAAGGTTATGGGTTCATAGTCCCACTCCAGGGACTTTAACCATAAAGCTAGACTGACACTCCGAGGGAGTGCTGCACTGTCAGAGGTGCTGTCTTTTAGATGAGAGGTTAAACTGAGGCCCTGTCTGCTCTCTCAGGTGGATGTAAAAGATCCCATGGCCACTATTTGGAAGAAGAGCAGGGGAGTTATCCCCGGTGTCCTGGGCCAATATTTATCCCTCAACCAACATAACAAAAACAGATTATCTGGTCATTATCACATTGCTGTTTGTGGGAGCTTGCTGTGCGCAAATTGGCTGCCACGTTTCTCACATTACAACAGTGACTACATTGGCTGTAAATCGCTTTGAGACGTCTGGTGGTCGTGAAAGGCGCTGTAGAAATGCAAGTCTTTCTTTCTTTAACAACTTCAGGACGTCCCAAAGAGCTTTACAGCCAATGAAGTACTTTGTGAAGTGTAGTCGCTGTTGTAATGTAGGAAACTCTTTAGCCAATTTGCACACAGCAAGCTCCCACAAACAGCAATGTGATAATGACCAGAAAATCTGTTTTTGTTATGTTGGTTGTGGGAGAAATATTGGCCAGGACACCGGGGATAACTCCCCTGCTTTTCTTCGAATAGTGCTGTGGGATATCTTACATCCACCAGAGAAGGTCTTAACGGCTCATCCGAAAGTCGGCACCTCCGACAGTGCAGCACTCCCACAGCACTGCCCCTCAGACAGTGCAGCACTCCCTCAGCACTGCTCCTTAGACAGTGCAGCACTCCCTCAGCACTGCCCCTCAGACAGTGCAGCACTCCCTCAGCACTGCCCCTCAGACAGTGCAGCGCTCCCTCAGCACTGCTCCTTAGACAGTGCAGCACTCCCTCAGCACTGCCCCTCAGACAGTGCAGCACTCCCTCAGCACTGCCCCTCAGACAGTGCAGCGCTCCCTCAGCACTGCCCCTCAGACAGTGCAGCACTCCCTCAGCACTGCCCCTCAGACAGTGCAGCACTCCCTCAGCACTGCCCCTCAGACAGTGCAGCGCTCCCTCAGCACTGCTCCTTAGACAGTGCAGCACTCCCTCAGCACTGCCCCTCAGACAGTGCAGCACTCCCTCAGCACTGCCCCTCAGACAGTGCAGCGCTCCCTCAGCACTGCCCCTCAGACAGTGCAGCACTCCCTCAGCACTGCCCCTCAGACAGTGCAGCACTCCCTCAGCACTGCCCCTCAGACAGTGCAGCACTCCCTCTGTACTGCACTGGGAGTGTCAGCCTGGATTATGGGTTCAGGTCTCTGAAGTGGGGCTCAAACCCACAACCTTCTGACTCGGAGGTGAGAGTGCTACCCACTGAGCCACAGCTGATATCACCTGGAACTGGGCTGAACTTCAATACGGCCTTACTCAATAAACGGGCTAAAGTTGCTTTATAACTTTTGTGGGGCTGGGAGGCGTATTCCTGCTCCAGACCGTTGATGGCCCATGTGTGCCCCCTCCACCAAAAATGACCTCCTCCCCTCCCTCAGCTCAGCGGCAGCATGTGAACGAGGCCATGCCTCCGAATGGTTTGGGTTCACAGCCATAACAACGGGTTCACTCTGCCTGCTGACCACCCGTTGTGCACCTAAAATGGAAATTATGCATCATATATGAGGCCGTTCCTTCATCGTCGCTGGGTCAAAATCCTGGAACTCCCTCCTGAACAGCACTGTGGGAGTACCTTCACCACACGGACTGCAGCGGTTCAAGAAGGCGGCTCACCCACCACCTTCTCAAGGGCAATTAGGGATGGGCAATAAATGCCAGCGACGCCCACATTCCGCAAATGAATAAATAAATTTAAAAAAAAAAGATTGTTGCTTTACAATTGGGCTCGTTTCACTGGAGCATTCTGGATGATAGGAGCCCAGCTCACATAACAAGTGGGGGCACGTGAGGTTACAGTATCCAGTTCACATGACCAGAGGTTTCATTGTTACAAGCCCAGGTCATGCTGTTGTACGATTAGCTATTGGGTGGTAAGGGTGAACTCCTGATTGTAAGGGGCACGGAGTCCACTTACGGGAGAGACAGAGAATATCTGAAACAGAGACCAGGTGCAGCACTGTAGGGTGTTGCTGAAGAAATTTGAAGTCATGGAGATCGTGATGTTTTTAAAATATATATTTATTTTTTTCTTTTTAAATTCAAACACACCAAGATTCATATTCTAGCAAAACCAACCACAAAAACTCAGTTATTCCTTCACTTCAACCAACACTCAGAACATTCCTCTCTCGTGCTGGGTCTCACCACAGACTAGGGCAGCCAGCTTCCCCTCACTACAAGAAGGACTGAACACTGTTGAGACAAGGGGTGGGCAGGACTGGAGCTCGGGTTCCGATGTCTGATTCGCTGCTGTTGAAAAGCCATTGAAAACCGTGGTAACCAATTGGTGCCTCCGTAGCACGGGGCACAGGAACACAACAGCAACAACAACTTGCATCTATACAGCGCCTTTAACGCAGTAAAACGTCCCAAGCCGCTTCACAGGAGCGATTATCAGACAGAATCTGACACCGAGCCACATAAGGAGATATTAGGGCAGGTGACCAAAAGCTTGGTCAAAGAGGGAGGTTTTAAGGAGCGTCTTGAAGGAGGAGAGAGAGGTGGAGAGGTTTAGGGAGGGAATTGCAGAGCTTAGGGCCTCAGCAGCTGAAGGCACGGCCGCCAATGGTGGAGCGATGAAAATCGGGGGATGCTGAAGAGGCCAGAATTAGAGGAGGACAGATATCTAGAGGGTTGTAGGGCTGAGGAGGTTACAAGATCACAGGAACATTAGGAACAGGAGAAGGCCATTCAGCCTCTCGTGTCTGCTCGATTCTGTTCGATCATGGCTGATCTGCACCTCAACTCCATTTGCTACATATCCCTTGATACCCTTACCTGACAAAAAATCTATCGATCTCAGTCTTAAACGCTCCAATTGACCCCCCAGCATCCACAGCCTTTTGGGGGGGAAAGAATTCCAGATTTCCACTACCCTTTGAGAGAAAAAGTGCTTCCTGATTTCGCTCCTGAACGGCCTGACTCTATATTTAAGATTGTGCCCACCTTGTTCTGGACTCCCCCACCAGAGGAAATAGCATCTCTGTACCTGCCCGAAAGAACTTGTATTTACATAGCGCCTTTCACAACCTCAGAACATCCCCAAATCGCCTCACAGCCAAATAAAGTACTTTGTTGAAGCGTAGTCAATTTTGTAATGTAGGAAACGTGGCAGCTATTTTTGCGCACAGCAAGATCCCACAAACAGCAGTGCGATAAATGAGTAGATAGGCTGTTTTCCGATGTTGGTTGAGCGTTAAATGTTGGCCAGGTCACGGGGAGAACTCTCCTACTCTTCTTGGAACAGTGCAAGAACTAAGAGGCTATACCTGTGAGGAAAGATTGAACAGGCTGGGGCTAATTTCTGTAGAAATGAGAAGGCTGAGGGGTGACCTGATGGAGATCTTTAAGATTATGAAAGGGTTTGATAGGGTAGACGTAGAGAAGGTGTTTCCACTTGTGGGGGAGACCAGAACTAGGGGCCATCAATATGAGATAGTCTCTAATAAATCCAATAGGGAATTCAGGAGAAACTTCTTTACCCAGAGGGTGGTGAGAATGTAGAACTCGCGAACAGTGTAGATGCATTTAATGGGAAGCTAGATAAGCACATGAGGGAGAAAGGAATAGAAGGATATGTTGATGGCGTGAGATGAAGAGGGGTGGGAGGAGGCTCGTGTGGAGCAGAAACACCGGCACGGACCTCTTGGGCCGAGTGGCCCGTTGCTGTGCTGTGAATGCTATGTAATTCTATGCAAATGTGATTCTTCTCCTCCATTCAACAAGAGAAAGTGTCAAGGATCGTGCAGCTTTTAGTTGGATCCATCCTCTACACACATAGGGAATATGAGGACCAGTGTAGATGTAGAGGAGGTTCACTGTTATTGCAGAGGTACTGTGGCAAATGCATTTATAAAAACACAGTGACATGTATAGCAAAAAAGAGTACTGACTATAAATAGCAACAGCTATATAGAAGAGACAAGTCGCCCCCAAGGTTTTACTGGGTAACACACTCTGATATTGCACTAACTTTGATCTTATAATGGCTCTTGCAGCAGAAACCCTATACAATGCCTCCTCTACAACCTCCTTTCTGTACAGATTCACTGGGACTAATGTAAAGAAGAGCCAATGGAGAGTGGTTGAGGCCCAATGGAGGCTTCCTACAGAGAAACACATCCAGGCCCCTAGTGTGGAGGGAGCTCTCCAGGCCCCAGTGCGGAGGGCGATCTCCAGGCCCCAGTGCGGAGGGCGATCTCCAGGCCCCAGTGCGGAGGGCGATCTCCAGGCCCCAGTGCGGAGGGCGATCTCCAGGCCCTGTCTCTAGGTACAAATAATTTTTGGTTCCTGCTTTCTGAGGGTTTCATTTAACTGAGATTTATCTACCTTGTACAGAGGCTGTAAGCAGTGTAATTTGTGGTTGCTATGATACCGTCCCATTATGCTGTGTAGCTGAATACATTGGCATTAAGTGTTGGCCAATAAGCAAGATTCACCTCCATTTGCCACACATCCTTCAAACTGTATCAGTAAGGTCATTAACCCTTTGATGGCCGACAGTTGGACTGAAAATAGACTAACAAAAAAATAACACAAATGATAGAAATCTGAAAGAAAAAAAACACAGAAGATGCGAGAAAATAGGCAGTCGGCTGGTCTGAAGAAGAGAAAATGCAGGTGAATATTCTGGGCGTTGACCCTTTATCCGATTTGAATCTAATGAAGGCACCCACTCGACACATTAGCTCGAGGGCCGGGTGTCCAAGTGGTGTATTTGTCGAGAGCACACAGTGTAGCTTCTGATAATATGCAAGGCACCATCTTTGAGATGGAAGATCTTGGCTCGTGCCTTTTGTGGTATTGGATCTTCACGAGCGGAAGCTGGGGATGAGCGGGGTGGGGAGGGGGGGCGGGGGGGGGGCTTGTTTAATGACCGCTAGGTTTTCTCTGTCTCTGTCTCTGTCTCTGGCCCCCCCACCCACCCCGACGCACATTTCTCCGCTCCTCTCCTGAAGGAATTGACTCCCGCTCCCCTCCAGTACCTGGGCGAATCACGGGCTGGAGACTGAGTTCGACCACTGGATGCGAAATCGGTGTCGGGGGGGGGGGGGGGAGCGTTAGCACAACACAAAAAAAAAACCCCAGGCCATGGCGAATCTTCAACGGGAAAGAAATCCGTGCAGAGGGTGGCGACCGATCCCGCCATCGCCCGTGTCACGCTGCCCACCCACCCCCCCCCCGCCACCCCCAAGACCAATTCCAGCATCCAGCTACATTTCCTTTTCGCGAGCTCTTGTAAAATATAAAGGAACTGGCGATGAAGCCACTAAGTGCGGGGCTCGGCGAGTGAGAGAGAAAGGGAGAGGGGGAAAGGACAGCGGAGTCCGCGGAGATCAGCGCGAGCAGAGCTGGCGTGCAAACCGAGGAGTTCCGCCAAGCTCCTGCAAGGTGCCGACAGCGGGTGAAAGCAGCGGAACCCCAGGTAGCCTGGCACCTGCGAGGCACTCGCGACCAGCCGCAAGCTCTTCGTGTGAGGCCGGTAATTTTATATTCAAAGGCTATACTGTTTCCTGTAAGGTCAGGTTTCCATTGCAGGTGAAGTGGTGATGCGACTCGCGATGGGGACCTCCGTCTCGTACAGCCATTTTCTACCGGGAAGGTCTCAGTTAAAAGGCTTCACCAACTTCATAGCAGCAAATTCCTGTGGGGGGGTGAAAGAGCAAGAGTTAGACACCATCACTGTCTCATCTCTCTATCGCATGAAGCTGGGAGCGGAGTGAATGTGGCCCTGCCAGATTCTGACCATCAACCATCGTATCAATTTATCTATCTCTACAATCACCCTCAGGAGCTTCTACTGCAGCTCCCATCCACCCACATCCATCGATTTCTCCTCTATTCTTCTAACCAACCACCTCTTTATCAAACCATCTCTCCGCTATCCCTCCATTCCTCTTTGATTCCCTTATCCATACATTTCTACTCTATTCACCATCTATCAATTTCCATCCCTGCTCCACTCCTCCGACCAATCATATCTCCTCCATCTCGTTATCCATCTCTCCGCTACCCATCCATTCAGCTCTTCTCTACCCATATCAATTGACTACTTCCCTATTCTTCTCACCAACCACCTCTCCTCCATCTCTTACCCCATCATTAAGCTCCATCTCTCCTCCACTCCTCTATCCATCCACCTCTCTTCTCCACTCTATCCATCCACCTCTCTTCTCCACTCTATCCATCCACCTCTCATCTCTTCTCCACTCTATCCATCCACCTCTCATCTCCACTCTATCCATCCACCTCTCTTCTCCACTCTATCCATCCACCTCTCTTCTCCACTCTATCCATCCACCTCTCTTCTCCACTCTATCCATCCACCTCTCTTCTCCACTCTATCCATCCACCTCTCTTCTCCACTCTATCCATCCACCTCTCTTCTCCACTCTATCCATCCACCTCTCTTCTCCACTCTATCCATCCACCTCTCTTCTCCACTCTATCCATCCACCTCTCATCTCCACTCTATTCATCCACCTCTCTTCTCCACTCTATCCATCCATCGCTTCTCCACTCCTTTATCCACCCATCTCTCCTCCACCCCTCTATACATGCTTCACTCCTCTCTCCATCTATCGCTTCCTCTTGCCAAGGAGATCATTCTAAAAACGTTGAAATATTTGTGGCTTACCTCCTCTCCCATGATGCAAGACCCGTAGCCCCAATGTACCCCCACAAATGTCAATAAGGCCGAATGCCTTCTCCTTCTTGATGTACCAGTCCACAAAGAGGACAAGGCCGCAGGGATTCGCAACATAGGGAGTCATCGCTTCTGACCCCTCCACATCAATGGCCTCATAAGGGGTAATGGAGACCTCTTAGAGGGTCATTCACAAATCCCAGTGTAAGCTGGGACTTGGAGGAGCGCAGAGATCTCGGAGGGTTGTAGGGCTGGAGGAGGTTACAGAGATCTCGGAGGGCTAGAGGAGGTTACAGAGATCTCGGAGGGTTGTAGGGCTGGAGGAGGTTACATAGATCTCGAGGGTTGTAGGGCTGGAGGAGGTTACAGAGATCTCGGAGGGTTGTAGGGCTGGAGGAGGTTACAGAGATCTCGGAGGGCTGTAGGGCTGGAGGAGGTTACAGAGATCTCGGAGGGTTCTAGGGCTGGAGGAGGTTACAGAGATCTCGAGGGTTGTAGGGCTGGAGGAGGTTACAGAGATCTCGAGGGTTGTAGGGCTGGAGGAGGTTACAGAGATCTCGAGGGTTGTAGGGCTGGAGGAGGTGACAGAGATCTCGGAGGGCTGTAGGGCTGGAGGAGGTTACAGAGATCTCGAGGGTTGTAGGGCTGGAGGAGGTTACAGAGATCTCGAGGGTTGTAGGGCTGGAGGAGGTTACAGAGATCTCGAGGGTTGTAGGGCTGGAGGAGGTTACAGAGATCTCGAGGGTTGTAGGGCTGGAGGAGGTTATAGCGATCTCGAGGGTTGTAGGGCTGGAGGAGGTTACAGAGATCTCGAGGGTTGTCGGGCTGGTGGAGGTTACAGAGATCTCGAGGGTTGTAGGGCTGGAGGAGGTTACAGAGATCTCGAGGGTTGTCGGGCTGGAGGAGGTTACAGAGATCTCGAGGGTTGTAGGGCTGGAGGAGATTACGGGAGAAGGCCATTCAGCCTTTCATGTCTGCTCAATTCTGTTAGATCACGGCTGATCACCTCAACTCCATTTGCTACATATCCCTTGATAACCTTACCTAACAAAAATCTACCTAGCTCACTCTTAAAAGTTCCAATTGACCCCCAGCATCCACAGCCTTTTGGGGGAGCAAGTTCCAGATTTCCACGACCTTTTGTGTGAAGAAGTGCTTCCACCCCTGAACGGCCTAGCTCTAATTTTAAGGTTGTGACCCCCTTGTTCCGGACTCCATAACCAGAGGAAATAGTTTCTCTGTAAGTGCCAGAAGGACTGTGGAGCTCTGACTCTATTACTTCTCTAAGATCTTAGAGCCAGCACAGGCACATTGGGCCGAATGGCCTCTTTCTATGCTGTATCATTCTATGAATCTATGATTCTAAGATCTGACAGTTGCAGAAACGCTGCTGATGGCCCATAATATCTAGTGCGAATACCATTCTCGCAATGTATGAACACTCGTAAGAACATAAGAAATAAGAGCAGGAGTCGGCCATTCGGCCCCTCAAGCCTGCTCCGCCATTCAATAAGATCATGGCTGTTCTTCGACCTCAACTCCACCATCCCGCCTGATCTCCATATCCCTTAATTCCCCCATGAGTCCAAAAATCTATCCATCTCAGCCTTGAATATACTCAAAGACTCAGCATTCACAGCCCTCTGGGGCAGAGAATTCCAAAGATTCACCACCCTCTGAGTGAAGAAATTCCTCCTCATCTCAGTCTTAAATGGCCGACCCCTTATCCTGAGACTATGCCCCCCTAGTTCTAGACACTCCAGCCAGGGGAAACAGCCTCTCAGCATCTACCCTGTCAATCCCCTCAGAATCTTGTATGTTTCAATGAGATCGCCTCTCATTCTTCGAAACTCCAGAGAGTAGGCGCAGCCGGGCATCTCGCCACTTACCGGGAAGGAGTACAGGAAAATGATGATAAACAGCACGAAGAGGAAGAGCAGGAGGAGCCCGAGAATCATCCAGCGGTACCTTCTCCAGAGGATGTACTTCATGGTCTTGAAGGGGGAGGTGAACCACAGGAAGGAAGTGTCCGGCCGCCTGCCATACAAGGATGGGAAGATTGGTGAGGACTCGGTGAAGTTGTCGAGGCACGATGTGTTAACCCACAATAACCCAGGCAAAAGTGACCGTGAAGCTGTTGGATTGTCACAAAAAACCCAAGTGGTTCACTGATGTCCTTGAGGGAAGGAAACCTGCCGTCCTTACCCGGTCTGGGCCTATATGTGACTCCAGTCCCCACACCCAACGTGGTTCAATCTTAACTGCCCTCTGAAGTGGTCGAGCGAGCCAATCCGTTACATCAAAGCTGCTACATCACCATCAGCAACTAGTGAAGGGCAATAAATGCCAGCCAGTGATGTCTAAGAATAAGTGACAAATAACTCGGTGTGTCAATCGTTCAATCTAACCTCCCCCTTTATGCTTCGAGCACTTATCCTGAGTTCGTGCCATTTTGCTATTGACTCACTGATTAGTTGAAATAATCCTGCTCTGTCAAATTCGTTTGTAATTTTGAACAGCTCTATTAGATCTCTCCTTAACCTTCACTGCTTCATGAATACAGCCCAGTCTCTCACGAGAACTGTATCCCTTCTTCCCTGGCATCATGCAACTGCAATTACACTGCACCTTCTCCATATTATTTGTACAATGAAGTCCATATATGAAGCTCCAACCTGACCCGACCCTAAACATAGCAACACATGAAGTGTTCATCCATCAATATTGCCAACAGAGGTCCCTCCAAGTCACACACCATCCTGACTTGGAAATAAATCGGCCGTTCCTTCATCGTCGCTGGGTCAAAATCCTGGGACTCCCTCCCTAACAGCGCTGTGGGAGTACCTTCACCACACGGACTGCAGCGGTTCAAGAAGGAGGCTCACCACCACCTTCGCGAGGGGAAACTGGGGATGGGCAATAAATGCCAGCGACACCCTCATCCCAAGAATGAATATGAAAAATATTTCCAGTCGACAGTTTTTTTGTCGAGTGTACTTGTCAAAATTCCAAGTACCAAGGGCTAAAGTGGGTGAGTTGCAATTGCACAGTGTCAGCGGTTGCCACATGTAAGTGAGAAAGGCTTACTTTGGTTCCTCGAGTTTGGGGTTCATGTTGGGCTCGTCGCGACCCGGTCCTGCAGGCCGTTCCTCCTTCTCCTCTTCCGACACGATCTCCAGAGTCATTTCCACTTTGCCCTGGGGTACGGAAAAGCAAATAAAAAAGGGGGGTTTGATAACATCTAGGAGCAGGGCAAGAGAGTCATAGAGTCATAACGGCACAGAAGGAGGCCATTCGGCCCATCGAATCCGTGCCGGCTCTCTGTAGAGCAATCCAGTCAGTCCCATTCCCTCACTCTAGAAAATTTGAATTTAAATTCCCCAGCTGCCATGGTGGGATTTGAACTCATGTCTGCTGGATCATTAGTCCCGGGCTCTAGATTACAAGTGGAATGGTAGTGTAGTGGTAATGTCACTGGGCTAGTAATAGAGACAGAGATTGTGAGTTCAGAATCCCACCACAGCAGCTGGGGAATTTAAATTCAGTTAATTAAATAAATCTGGAATAAAAAGCTAGTATCAGTCATGGTGACTATTGTAAAAATCCATCTGGTTCACTAATGTCCTTTAGTAGAAGGAAATCTTCTGGCCTATATGTGACTCCAAATCCATAGTAATGGGGTTGACTCTTAACTGCCCTATGAAATGGGCAGTTAAGTTGTAACAAAACACTACAGTGGTTCAAGAAGGCGGCTCACCACCACCTTCTCAAGGGCAATTAGGGATGGGCAATAAATGCTGGCATTGCCAGCAATGCCCACAACCCATAAAAATATATAACCACTATGCTACTGTACTCCACTGCAAAGGAAAGTAAACACAGTTTATTAGGGGCTTTAAGAGTTGGGAAATGGCAGATTGTCAAGAAAAAGAAACAAATTGCATTTCTATAGTGCCTTTCACAATGTCCCAGAGCACTTTTCAGCCAGTGGAATGCTCCTGAAGTGAAGGGAACAGCAATGTGAAAATGACCAGAGAATATGTTGATTGAGGGATAAGTATTGGCCCAGGACACCAGGGATAACTCTCCCCCCACCCGCCCCCCCCACCCCTCTTTGAAATAGTGGCCATGGGATCTTTTACCCTCCACCTGACAGGGCAGACAGGGCCTCGGTTTGATATCTCATCCGAAAGACGGCACCTCCGACAGTTCAGTACTGCAATGGAATATCAGCTTCCTAGGCACTGTTGATGGAGCTCAGCTTTTAGGGAGGAGTGGGTAAGAGATTAAAAAGGAGTAATAATAAGCATTTAACATAAGCACGTTGAGTTGCTTTCGTGTGTGTGTGTGTGTGTCTGCACAGGATGAGTTAATGATCTACCCCATCATACCGTTACCTCTGGTGTCCCCCCAAAGATCGATCCTTGGCCCCCTCCTATTTCTCATCTGCATGTAGCCCCTTGGCGACATCATCTGAAAACACAGCGCCAGGTTCCACATGTACACTGACGACACTCAAGCCCTCCTCGGTCTTTGATTTGTCACGCTGCTTGTTCCGGCATCAAGTACTGGATGAGCAGAAATTTCCTCCAACTAAATATTGGGAAGCCAGAAAGCCTGTGTCTTCAGTCCCCGCCACAAACTCCATTCCCTATACACCGATTCCATCCTCCTCCTCGGATACTGTCTCAGGCTGAACCAGACCCTTTGTAACCGCGCCATTCTACTTGACCCTGAGCTGAACTTTTGACCACACAGACACTCCATCACCAAGACTGCCTCCTTCCACCTCCGCAACATCGCCCGTCTCCGCCCGTCTGCTGCTGAAACCCACATCTATGTTTTTGTTACCTCCAGACTCGACTCTTCCAACGCTCTCCTGGCCGGCCTCCCATCTTCCACCCTCCGTAAACTCTGCTGCCCGTATCCACCCATCGCCCCTGTTTTCGCTGATCCCGGGTCCGGCAATGCCTCGCTTTTGTAATTCTAATCCTTGTATACAAATCGCTCCATGGCCTCACCCAAGATCAGCCATGATCTTATTGAATGGCGGAGCAGGCTCGAGTGGCCTTACCTGCTCCTATTTCTTATGTTCACCCCTCCCTAAGCTTTGCAACCCCCTCCAGACCTGGAAGTGGGGTACGGTAGTGTAGTGGTTATATTACTGGATTAGTAATGCAGAGGCTTGGATCAATGATCCAGTAGACATGAGTTCCAATCCCACCACAGCAGCTGGGGAATTTAAATTCAAATTTTTTTTTTTTTAATTTATTCGTTCACAGGATGTGGGCAAGGCCGGCATTTATTGCCCATTCCTAGTTGCCCTCAAGAAGGTGGTAGTGAGCCACCTTCTTTGAACCGCTGCAGTCCGTGTGGTGAAGGTACTCCCACAGTGCTGACTTTGTCGTAGCGGTTTGGTACAACTGAGTGTCTTGCTCAGCCATTTCAGAGGGGCAGTTAAGAGTCAACCACATTGCTGTAGGTCTGGAGTCACATATAGGCCAGACCGGGTAAGAACAGCAGATTTCCTTCCACTAAAGGGCATGAGTGAACCAATTGGGTTTTTATGACAATCTGGTAGTTTCATAGTTTTCAATCACCATTACTGATGCAAGCATTTTTTTAAATTCCAGATTTACTTAAGTAACTGAATTTAAATTTCCCAGCTGCCGTGGTGGGATTTGAACTCACGTCTCTCGGATCATTAGTCCAGGCCTCTAGATTACTAGTCCAGTGACATTACCACTATGCTACCGTACCGCAATTAAATAAATCTGGAATAAAAAGCTAGCATCAGTAATGGTGACCATGAAAGGAAATCTGCCGTCCTTACCCGGTCTGGCCTATATGTGACTCCAGACCCACATCAATGTGATTGACTCTTAACTGCCCTCTGACATGGCCGAGCAAGGCACTCTGTTGTATTCAAGAAGGCGGCTCACCGCCACCTTCTCGAGGGCAACTAGGGATGGGCAATAAATGCCAGCCTTGCCAATGACGCCCACATCTTGTGAATGAATAAAAAGAAACCCTCTGAGATCTCTGCGTTCCTCCAATTCTGGCCTCTTGCACATCCGCCACTCCCTTCGTCCCACCATTCCAAGTTCTGGAATTCCCTCCCTAAACCTCTCCGCCGCCACCTCTTTCCCCTCCTTAAAACCTACCTCTTGGCCCAAGCTTTTGGTCACCTGTCCTAAAGTTCTTTGGCTCGGTGTCAAATTTCTATCTGAATACGCTCCTGTGAGGCGCCTTGGGACGTTTTACGATGTTAAAGGTGCTACATAAATACAAGTTGTTGCGGTTGTACCCGAAGGTTATCAGCAAATTAAATCCAGCAAGGATGAGGTGAACTCTTACAGCAAGGATCTTCTGCCCATCTGTCTCGGCTACGCACGGCCACCAGCCCTTCACCGACTTCTGCTCAAACAGGGAGACATACGTATCACCCTCCAGGATCATCAGACCACACTTCTCAGCCGACTTGGCCGGTTTGGGCATCTTGTTCAGATCCATCTGAACTGAGCCTAAAAAACAGGGAAGAATTTCAATCGGGAGATTTACAAAAGCAAAGAGCCGCATGGATGCAACAGCTGATGACATCGCGCAGGGCTTCGCACACAGTGAACCACTCTGAAGATCGGTGACTGATGCTATGTCGACACTTTGCACACAACCAGATCCCACAAACAGCGATGAGATGAATGGTCGGTCAATCCGTTTTCAGTGGCAATGGTTGCTTTTCACTCTTTGAAATGTATGTCCTCGCATCTTATTTGAAGCAATATCCTGGGTTTAGTTTTTCTATACCATTTAATATTGATGGACCAGAGCCAGGTTCCCTCTTTTGGACCAGTCTGTGCTTCTCTAATCTCCCCTCATCGCCTGTCCCCTTTCCACTTGCAATCGTTCTTGTTGCTTTAGGAACACAAGAACAGAAGGAGGCCATTCAGCCCCTTGAGTCTGTTCCGCCATACTACTACGACTACTTTCGTATGACGGGGAAAGCTTACGATGGGATGTCTAGTTTGTCTGTCCATTCGACGGCCTCCTGAGATGCCGAGTGGGGAAATGAGGTGCCTCCCGCCACAGATCTCAGTGGGCGGGTTGATGTGATGTGTTCCGTGGTCTGGGACTCACGGCCACAGTCGCACTTTGGGCCGTCTCTCATCTTCCACTTGTGGAGCAGGTGGTCGCAGCGTCCGTGCCCTGTGCGGATTGGGTTGCGCGCCGTCTACTGTCTCCGAGGGAGGTCGGAGCCAGGGACCTCTGCTGTTGGGGCATTCTTGTGGCTCTGGGAAGAAAAGCCTTTTAAGGGGGTGAGATTTCCACTAACCCTTTGTGTGAAGAAATGCTTCCTGACATCACCCCTGAACGGCCTGGCTCTAATATAAAGGTAATGCCCCTTGTTCTGGACTCCCCCCACCAGAGGAAATAGTTTCTCTCTATCTACCCAGTCAAATCCTTTAATCATCTTAAACACCTCAATTAGATTACCCTTAATAAGAGCATAAGAATTAGGAGCAGGAGTAGACCATTTGGCCCTTTGAGCCTGCTCCGTCATTCAACAAGATCATGGCTGATCTTCTACCTCAACTCTACCTTCCTGTACTATCCCCATATCCCTTAATTCCCTTCGATCCCAAAAATCTATCGATCTCTGTCTTGAATATATTCAATGACTGAGCATCCACAACCCTCTGGGGTAGAGAATTCCAAAGATTCACAACCACTTGAGTGAAGAAATTTCTCCTCATCTCAGTCCTAAATGGCCGACCCCTTATTCTGAGACTGTGACCTTGTGTTCCAGATTCCCCAGCCAGGGGAAACATTTTCCCAGCATTAACACTGTCAAGCCCCTTAAGAATTTTATATGTTTCAATTAGATCACCTCTCATTCTTCTAAACTCTCAGGAATACAGGCCTATTCTACTCAATCTCTCCTCGTAGGGCAATCCCTCATCCCAGGAACCAGTCTAGTGAACCTTCGCTGCACTCTCTCTAAGGCAAGTATGTCTTTCATTAGGTAAGGAGACCAGAACTGTACACAGTACTCCAGGTGTGGTCTCACCAGGGCCCTATATAATTGCAGTAAGACGTCTTTACTCATATACTCAAATGCTCTTGTAATAAAGGCTAACATACCATTTGCTTTCCTAAATGCTTGCTGTACCTGCATGTTAACTTTCAGTGATTTGTGTACAAGGACACCCAGGTCCCTCTGAGTGAAAACTTCTATACTTGAGGGATATCATAAGATTTAGATTAGCAATGGAGCAGAGCAAGGAACAATCTAGAGTGGAACTTCTAAACTGGAATAGGGCTAACTTCAATGGGATGCAAAAGGATCTAGCCAGGGTAAAATGGAACCAAAGACTGACAGGAAAAACTGTAACGAAACAATGGGAGATCTTTAAGGAGGAGATGTTCCAAGTACAGGCTAGGAACATTCCAACAAGAGGGAAGGGTAAGGGAACCAAAGCAAGGGCTCCTTGGATGACGAGGGAGATAGAGAAGATGATGAAACAAAAAAAGAGGGTGTATGATGAATGTCAGGTGAATTCTTCAAGGGAGAACCAGACCAAATACAATAAGTTGAGAGGGGAAGTGAAGATGAAAATAAGATTAGCAAAGAGAGAACATGAGAGTAGAATGGCAGTTAACATAAAAGGGAACCCAAAATCTTCTACCGGCATGTAAACAGTAAGCAGGTAGTAAGAGGTGGGGTGGGGCCTACTAGAGACAAAGAAGGTGTTATATGCTTAGAGGCTAGAATACTCAATGAGTACTTTGTATCGGTGTTTACTAAGGAGGTGGATGCTGACAAAATATCAGTAGAAGTGGAAAAGGTAGAAGCAATGGAAGGGGTGAAAATTGATAGACAGGATGTAGAAAGATTGGGTATGTTTAGAGTGGATAAATCACCTGGTCCAGATGGCTTACATCCCAGGTTGCTAAGGGAATTGGGGGAGGAGATAGCAGAAGGGCTTGCCATAATTTTCCAATCTTCCCTAGATGCAGGGGAGGTGCCTGAGGATTGGAAAGTGGCAAATGTGACACCATTGTTCAAGAAAGGGTGTAAGGACAATCCTAGTAACTACAGGCCGGTCAGTTTAACATCAGTGGTGGGTAATGTTTTAGAAACAATAATCAAATAAAAAATTAATGGGCACTTGGAGAGGTTTAAGCTAATTAAGGAGAGCCAACATGGATTTGTAAAAGGCAGATCGTGTTTGACTAATCTAATTGAATTTTTTGATGAAGTAACAGGGAGGATTGATGAAAGGAATGCAATGGATGTTGTCTACATGGATTTTAGGAAGGCGTTTGACAAAGTACCACATAGAAGGCTGGTTAACAAAATTGAGGCTCATGGAATAGGTGGGTCAGTGGCAGCTTGGATAAGGAATTGGCTTAAGGACAGAAAACAGCGAGTTGTGGTAAATGGCTGTTTTTCATACTGGAGGATGGTAGACAGTGGTGTTCCCCAAGGGTCAGTGCTGGGGCCACTGCTTTTTTGGATATATATATAAATGACCTGGATATTGGAATACAGAGTAGAATTTCTAAATTTGCCAATGACACCAAACTTGGGGGTGTGGCAAACAATGATGATGATACCAATCGACTGCAACAGGACATAGAAAGGCGAGCAGAATGGGCAGACAAGTGGCAGATGGAATTTAATACAGAGAAGTGTGAGGTGATGCATTTTGCCAGAAGGAATAGGGAGAGGCAATATACACTTAATGGCACAGTTTTAAAGAGTGTGCAGGGACAGAGGGACCTAGGAGTTAATGTGCATAGATCCCTGAAGGTTGCGGGAAATAGTGAGAGAGTGGTTAGCAAAGCATATGTGATCTTGGGCTTCATAAATAGAGGTATTGAGTACAAAAGTAGAGAAGTTATGCTGAACCTTTATAAAGCGCTGGTTAGGCCACAACTGGAGTATTGCGTCCAGTTCTGGTCACCACACTTTAGGAAGGATGTGAAGGCACTTGAGAGGCTGCAGAGGAGATTTACCAGAATGGTTCTGGGGATGGAGAATCTTAGATACAAGGACAGGTTGGAGAAGCTAAATTTGTTTTCATTAGAGCAAAGGAGGTTGAGGGGTGATTTGATAGAGGTGTACAAGATTATGACGGGTTTGGATAGGCTAGACGGGGAAAAGCTGTTCCCACTAGTTGATGGTACAAGGACTAGGGGACACAGATTTAAGGTTTTGGGCAAGAGATACAGGGGGGATGTGAGGAAAAACTTTTTTTCGCAGCATGTGGTGAGGACCTGGAACTCGCTGCCGACGGAAGTGGTGGAAGCGGAGACACTCGATATTTTCAAGGGGAGACTGGATAGGCACTTGAGGGAAATAAACTTGCAGGGCTACAGGGATAGAACGGGGGAATGGGACTGACTGGATTGCTCTGCAGAGAGCCGGCACGGACTCGATGGGCCGAATGGCCTCCTTCTGTGCCGTTATGACTCTATGACTCTATGAATACAAGCCTAGTCTATGCAACCTGTCCTCATAATTTAACCCTGTTAGCTCTGCTTTGTACCGTCGCCAATATATTTTTAAAAATTCATTCTCGGGATGTGGGAAACGTTGGCATGGGCGGCATTTATTGCCCATCCCCAGTTGTCTTGAGAAGGTGGTAGTGCACCTTCTTCTGGCAATTTGACACAAACTGAGTGACCAGCTGGGCCACTTCAGAGGGCAGTTAAGCGTCAACACATTGGAGTCACAGAAAAGTGCGAAGTGATACATTTTGGTAGAAAGAACGAGGAGAGGAAATATAAACTAAAGGGTACAATTCTAAAGGGGGTGCATGAACAGAGAGACCTGGGGGTATATGTGCACAAACCGTTGAAGGTGGCAGGGCAGGTTGAGAAAGCAGTTAAAAAAGCATATGGGATCCTGGGCTTCATAAATAGAGGCATAGAGTACAAAAGCAAGGAAGTTATGATGAACCTGTATAAAACACTGGTTCGGCCTCAACTGGAGAATTGTGTCCAATTTTGGGAACCACATTTTAGGAAGGATGTGAAGGCCTTAGAGAGGGTGCAGAAAGGATTTACGAGAATGATTCCAGGGATGAAGGACTTCAGTTACGTGGATAGACTGGAGAAACTGGAGTTGTTCTCCTTAGAGCAGAGAAGATTGAGAGGAGATTTGTTAGAGGTGTTCAAAATCATGAGGGGTCTGGACAGAATAGACAGAGAGAAATTGTTCCCATTGGCGGAAGGGTCGAGAACCAGAGGTCACAGATTTAAGGTGATTGGCAGAAGGTCCAAAGGTGACCTGAGGAAATATTTTCTTACTCAGCGAGTGGTTAGGATCTGGAATGCACTGCCTGAGAGGGTGGTGGAGGCAGATTCAATCGTGGCTTTCAAAAGGGAGTTAGATAAGTACCTCAAAGAAAAAATTTGCATGGCTATGGGGAAAGGGCGGGGGAGTGGGACTAGCTGAAGTGCTCTTGCAGAGAGCTGGCATGGGCTCAGCGGGCCAAATGGCCTCCTACTGTGCTGTAACCGTTCTATGAATCTGTGAGTGGGACTGGAGTCACATACAGGCCCAGACCGGGTAAGGACGGCAGGTTTCCTTTCCTAAAGAGACATCAGTGAACCAGTTGGGGTGTTTAACCACAATCTGACAGCTTGACGTTCACTTTTACTGAGACCAGTTTTATTTCCAGATTTTATATACGCAATCCATCCTTTCACCCCGAGGTCTTCAAGATTATGAAAGGCTTTAATCGGGTAACATGTAGAGAAGATGTTTCCACTTGTGGGGGAGACCAGAACTAGAGGCCATCAATATAAGATAGTCACTAATAAATCCAATAGGGAATTCAGGAGAAACTTCTTTACCCAGAGAGTGGTGAGAATGTGGAACTCGCCATCACAGGGAGTGGTTGAGGCGAATAGTATCGATGCTTTTTAGGGGAAGCTGGATAAGTACATGAAGGAGAAAGGAATAGAAGGATATGTTGATGGGGTGAGATGAAGAGGGGTGGGAGGAGGCTCGTGTGGAACATTGCTGCTTGCTGTAACTGCTTTCGTCGCCACCTTCTCATTGAAGCATACAAAATTATTACAGGGCTTGACAGGATGGATGCTGGGAGAATGTTTCCCTTGGCTGGGGAGTCTAGAACCAGGGGCCACAGCCTCAGGATAAAGGGTAGGCCATTCAGGACTGAGATGAGAAGAAATTTCTTCACACAGAGGGTGGTGAATCTTTAGAATTCTCGACCCCAGAGGGCTGTGGAGGCTCAGTCATTGGGTATATTCAAAACAGAAGTTGATAGATTTCTGACTAGTAAGGGCATCAAGGGATATGGCGATAGGGCCGGTGAATGGAGTTGAGGCAGAAGATCAGCCATGATCTCATTGAATGGCGGAGCAGGCTCGAGGGGCCAAATGGCCGACTCCTGCTCCTATTTCTTATGTTCTTATGTAAACACCGGCATGGACCAGTTGGGCCTGTTTCTGTGCTGTAAATACTTTGTAAGATTCTACCTATTCAAACCAAGTACAAATCACAAAAAACTAGGAGTGTAAGAACGTGCAGGTCTGGAACAGACCATCCCAGTCTATCTGGCTGCTTTCCGTGTCTGGGAAATAACAGATCCCAGATCCTTCTCATACACCCCTTGATCGAATCTTTCTCCAGGTTCTTATCCAACTCTCTCTTAAAAGAACCGATAAAATCAGCCCACTCGGCAGTTCATTCCCTACATTCACCAGCCTCCGCAGGGAATTCCGGTGTGCGGGATATCGAGCATGGAGATCAGCGGGACTCTCGGGATTAACTTGGACCAGCTGATCCTCTGAGCTCAAATCCGCAGCGCACGCTCGGTGGGCGAGGCTCGGCGTTGGAGCGCGAGTTTCAAAAATCGGACACACAGGGTGATGTATATCCACCACGTTCCACAGCTTCCGTGTGAGGGTAAACACCGGTGGCGATATTCCCGATGGGAGATGTTGGGAGAACTTACCCAGATAATCATCAAAGGAAAATTTATCATTGTCCCAGATTTGAATGATAAGCTGTGGCGAGATTTTAGTCTCGGTCTTATCCAGACTCCAGAAATGGTCCTGTAAGAAAACCACAGAAAGAGACTTGAGTTTCGTGGATTTTTTCGGCATGGTAAGGTTGTCTACTGGCTCAGAAAGTTCCCAAAGTGGAACCAAACCAAACACAACAAGAAGTTCCCAGGTTTGATCCCAGGTCCGTGTTGAGATCGCTGACCTCAGCCAGTATACTGTCCCATCAAACACTCCCAGGGCAGGTACAGCATGGGTTAGATACAGAGTAAAGCTCCCTCTACACTGTCCCATCAAACAACCCAGGGCAGGTACAGCACGGGTTAGATACAGAGTAAAGCTCCCTCTACACTGTCCCATCAAACACTCCCAGGGCAGGTACAGCACGGGTTAGATACAGAGTAAAGCTCCCTCTACACTGTCCCATCAAACACTCCCAGGGCAGGTACAGCACGGGTTAGATACAGAGTAAAGCTCCCTCTACACTGCCCCATCAAACACTCCTGGGGCAGGTACAGCACGGGTTAGATACAGAGTAAAGCTCCCTCTACACTGTCCCATCAAACACTCCCAGGGCAGGTACAGCACGGGGTTAGATACAGAGTAAAGCTTCCTCTACACTGTCCCATCAAACACTCCCAGGGCAGGTACAGCATGGGTTAGATACAGAGTAAAGCTCCCTCTACACTGTCCCATCAAACACACCCAGGGCAGGTACAGCACGGGTTAGATACAGAGTAAAGCTCCCTCTACACTGTCCCATCAAACACTCCCAGAGCAGGTACAGCATGGGTTAGATACAGAGTAAAGCTCCCTCTACACTGTCCCATCAAACACTCCCAGGACAGGTACAGCACAGGTTAGATACAGAGTAAAGCTCCCTCTACACTGTCCCATCAAACACTCCCAGGGCAGGTACAGCATGGGTTAGATACAGAGTAAAGCTCCCTCTACACTGTCCCATCAAACACTCCCAGGACAGGTACAGCACGGGTTAGATACAGAGTAAAGCTCCCTCTACACCACTCCATCAAACACTCCCAGGGCAGGTACAGCACGGGGTTAGATACAGAGTAAAGCTCCCTCTACACTGCCCCATCAAACACTCCCAGGGCAGGTACAGCATGGGTTAGATACAGAGTAAAGCTCCCTCTACACTGTCCCATCAAACACTCCCAGGGCAGGTACAGCACGGGTGAGATATAGAATAAAGCTCGATATTGTGTCCCATCAAACACTCCCAGGGCCAGAAAGTGCCTTAAATACCCAACTTAGAAAATCTTCTCCTACATGTAGTCACTTGGGGGAGGCTGCATGGAAAGAGTTAATGGCTGTTGGGGAGGAGGACAACATTCTGAGGGAAACAGAAACAGAAGAACCAATTTCAAAGTGGTCAGACCGGGTTTGCAACTGAAGATGAGGCAGGTTGTAAATGATATGAGACATTCTCCCTCCCACACTTGCTGCTGCCTCTCACTCACCTTCTTGGCAATGGAGCAGACTTGTTCGGTGGGCAAGTATTCGAAAGGCAAGACAAATCTCCAGTTGAAGTTTCCTTCTCCCCCCATTGACCTGTAGTGAACGTCTGTCTTCTGCTTGTTACCCTCATGGCCCAGAAGCCACCTGCAGACAGAGTGAGAGCCAGAGTCAAGAGCCATTCACCACTAATGACCAACCAGAGTCTGGAGTCTCTCCGTGAAAGGCCACATTTTACAGAGGGCGCCCAAGAAAACATGTCCCAGGTTGTACATCCCTGCGATTCATATAATCTTACAACAACTTGCATTTAGAGAGCGCCTTTAACATAGTAAAACGTCCCAAGGTGCTTCACAAGAGTGATTATCAGACAAAATGTGACACCGAACCACATAAAGACATGTTACACCAAGTCTATAGCACAGATACAGGCCATTCAGCCCAACTGGTCCGTGCTGGTGTTTATGCTCCACACCAGCCTCCTCCCACCCCTCTCAATCTCACCCCATCAACATATCCTTCTATTCCTTTCTCCCTCATGTGTTTATCTCGCTTCCCCTTAAATGCATCTATACTATTCACCTCAACCACTCCCTGTGGTGGCGAGTTCCACATTCTCACCACTCTCTGGGTAAAGAAGTTTCTCCTGAATTCCCCATTGGATTTATTAGTAACTTTCTCATATTTATTATCTCTAGTTTCGGACTCCCCTACAAGTGGAAACATTTTCTCTTCGTCTCCCCGATCGAACCCTGTCATAATTTTAAAGACCTCTGTCAGTTCTGGGTTTGTTGGGACCGATGACCAAAACCTTAGTCAAAGAGGAAGGTTTTAAGGAGCATCTTAAAGGAGGAGAGAGAGAGAGGTAGCGAGGCGGAGAGGTTTAGGGAGGGAATTCTAGTGCCTAGGGACTAGGCAGCTAAAAGCACAGCTGCCAATGATGGGGTGAACTAAATCGGGGATGCGCAGGGGGTCAGATTTGGGAGATAACAGAGATCTCGGAGAGTTGTAGTGCTGGAGGAGATTACAGAGATAGGGAGTGGGGCGAGGCCATGGAGGGATTTGAACACAAGGATAAGAATTTTAAATTGGAGGCGCTGCCGGACCGGGAGAAAATGTTGGTCGGCGAGCACAGGGGGTGATGGGTGAATGAGACTTGGCACGGGTTGAGATATGGGTAGCAGTGTTTTGGATGAACTGAAGGAGGCCATTCGGCCCATCGTGCCTGTGTTGGCTCTTTGAAAGAGCTCTCCAATTCGTCCCACTCCCCTCCTCTTTCCCCAAATTTTTCACCTTTAACCATTTTTCCAATTCTCTTTTGAAAGTTATTATTGAATCTGCTTCCGCCACCCTTTCAGGCAGCGCATTCCAGATCACAACTTGCTGCGTAAAAACATGTTTTCTTTGTCTCCCCTCTGGTTCTTTTGCCAATCACCTTAAATCTGTGTCCTCTGGTTACCTGCCAGTGGAAACAGTTTCTCCCTACTTGCTCTATCAAAAACCCTCATGATTTTGAACACCTCCATTAAATCTCCCCTTAACCTTCTCTGCTCTAAGGAGAACAACCCCACGGATGTAAGAATTTCCTGACACCCTCCTCCTGTTACGGATCCTCTCCTGTCTGGAGCTTGTCCAGGGAATATCATGGTCACGCGCTGTGTGGCAGGAACTCGTAATCAGGAAATTCGCCCTCAAGTGCCAGCCATGGCTCAGTGGGTGGCGCCCTCGCCTCTGACGCAGAAGGTTGAGGGTTCAAGCCCCTCTCCAGAGACTTGAGCCCATAATCCAGGCCGACACTCCCAGTGCCAGTGCTGAGGGAGCGCCGCACTGTCGGAGGTGCTGTCTTTCGGATGAGACTTTAAACTGAGGCCCCGTCTGCCCTCTCAGGTGGATGTAAATCATTCCACGGCCACTATTTCGAAGAAGAGCAGGTGTAAGATTCTCAAAATTCACAGATCCCCCAAAACTCTAAGAAAAACCCTTACGGAAAAAGACTTTGGACTCTTTTCTAGCTATTACAGGGTGGTGAAGTGCATTGGGCCTAACCGAAGGACATTTTGAGCAAAAACCAAGATTTGGTATTTTTAAAACATGTCTGGGCTTGTAAGGGAGAAAAGGCTGTGAAGGAAGGTGGGTTCAACCTCTGTAAAAACAGTTTGGGTATTGGAGCGAATGGGAACTGTCTGGGGAACCGCATGACCTCGCTTGGAGTTAAATCGGCCCCTACCAGACATTAACATCCGAACAAAAGAGGAAAAACAGTCTCCACCCCAATTTACAGAGCCCATTAAAGACATGCATAAAACAGATTACTTCAGCCTACTCTAGACAGAAATCCTAGGCCCAGTCAAGAAACTCAAAACCTGGGAACAATTCAAGACGCAAATGAACAACAGAGCGACAGGATGGAGCTATCCCGAAACCACTTCACACATTTACAAACCAGTTACTGTTAACGAGCCCTCCAAAATCTTACAATGACCGGGATTTGATTTGGTGCAGATAAGGAAGCTTCAATGGGTATAATTAAAGGCCCGTTCTCAACAGTTCAAGTTCGAGTTCTCCAGTACAGGTACACAGTTCAGCAGTTACAACAAGTTCCCGACAAGTTCAAGGGTTGAGCAGTTACACAGTTACAGCAAGCAGCAGGGAGTTCAGCAAGCAGTCCGGCAGAAGGCAGTTCCACAGTTCTGCAAGAAGGCAGTTCCACAGCTCTGAAGAAGACAGTTCAACAAGGCGAGGGCGTAACAGAAAGAAGTTCAACAAAGAAGGCCAGCAGCTCCAGAAGCAGGCCGACACACAAGAAGAGACCAGAGCGACCGCCCCAGTGACCATTGGACACCTCGCGGCAACAAGAGCCTTATGAAACCTTTTACTTAAAAGGACTCTAAACCCTACCTCTAACCAAAGAAAAGTGGGTACTCACCCGATAAATCCAATCCAGCGAACCCTGAAACCGCGAACTATCTCAACTGTCAAGGATTCGTTTGGTGAGCATTATCCCTGGTTCTCCAGAGTCCAACCTAGCTAGTGAAGTGGGATTGGGAGGGGTGAAGTATTCTTCTAATGTTATTTCCCTCGCTTGTACCGAAGTGTTCCCCACTTTTAGAGTGTTAAGAGTGTTTGTGTTGTGTTTTACTTTCTTGAATAAAGATCAAAGTTCTTGCATCAAAACCAGTTGTCTGCTGCACTTTTTGTCACAACCCCCAAATAAGTCCAAGGTCTAGAACCAAGGGGGTGGGAGCGATTCGAACCGCTCAGAAGTCAGAGGTGAAGCTGACACAAACCACCGGAGTTCTCCCCGGTGTCCTGGCCAATATTTATCCCTCAACCAACATCACTAAAATAAACAGATTATGGTGCCAGTGAGGTGCCATGGCAACCATTACAGAAATACACTCCGGTCGACACGATAAGACAGTCACTAATAAATCCAATAGGGAATTCAGGAGAAACTTCTTTACCCAGAGAGTGGTGAGAATGTGGAACTCGCTACCACAGGGAGTGGTTGAGGCGAATAGCACAGATACATTTAAGGAGAAGTGAGATAAACAGGAGAGAGAAAGGAATAGAAGGTTATGCGTTTTGATGAAGGAGGGTGGGAGGAGGCTCGTGTGGAGCATAAACACCGGCACGGAACTATTGGGCCGTATGGCCGGTTTCTGTGCTGTCAAATCGATGAGATTCCATGTAGCACTCCGTGTACATAGATTCAGAAAAAGACTGCATTAATAAAAGTACTGACCCCTTCACGTAGATATCACTCATCTTCTCTCCTGTGATGCTGAGGTCATCTAAGATTACGTCATTGGTGTTCCACACTATACAACGCAAGTAGTACCTGGAACAGATCGAGGGCAATTACAGGACAGCTTCTCCACAACACATGTTGGTTATTTCGCCATTTAACTGTAATATGCAAGTGGTAATTTTACCAGTTTGCACCGTCGGTGTGCCAGGCACCTTAGCAGAAACGCACATCGGAAATGCAGGATCAGCAAAACTGTCGGCAATTCATGGCATCATTTGCATTGCGTGCTGCCGGGAGGCAATGCTCCAAACTCACAGAGCAGAGTAAAGCTCCCTCTACACTGTCCCATCAAACACTCCCAGGGCAGGTACAGCACGGGTTAGATACAGAGTAAAGCTCCCTCTACACTGTCCCATCAAACACTCCCAGGGCAGGTACAGCACGGGTTAGATACAGAGTAAAGCTCCCTCTACACTGTCCCATCAAACACTCCCAGGGCAGGTACAGCACGGGTTAGATACAGAGTAAAGCTCCCTCTACACTGTCCCATCAAACACTCCCAGGGCAGGTACAGCACGGGGTTAGATACAGAGTAAAGCTCCCTCTACACTGTCCCAAATATGTGCATTACCCTAACTGCAGTTGAACATGATATTGCAGGAATACCAAATGACTTTAACATAATGTTTAATTTTCCATTCCAGACATTTGATGGGACAGTGTAGACAGTGAGGGGGAGAGTTTTGTGTTGGAGCACTGATGCTGTTTTGTACTGGTGAAAACCCTTACCTACAGCATTGAGAGCTACATAGCAACACAAGAGCAGGAGTAGCTCATTCAGGCTCTCGTGCCTGTTCCACCTTTCAATTAGATCGTGGCTTATCTGTATCTCAGCTGCATTTACCCGCCTTTGCTCCATATCCCTTGATATTCTTACCCAACAAAAATCTATCCCCCTCAATCCTGAAAGTTTTAATTGACCCCCAGCATCCACAAGCTATTGATGAAGAGAGAGGACCTGTATACCTGATCCTTCAGGAGAGATGGGCTGGGGGTGGGGGGGAAAGAGAAGGAATCTCACCTCTTGGCTTTGCGAGGAGTTATGTTGAATGGGGGTCCTGGTGGTCCAAGTGACTTTGGAAAGATGTCCACCCAGAGCTGGATCTTTCCCTACAGAGCAAGGAAGAAAAAAGCAGACACACCCTGTGAGACTGTAATTACATGTTACGTAGAGTCCATTCCATGAGAAGGACATTCCTCCAACTCTACTTCCTTTTTTTACATCTTCTTATCTCCTGCTTTATGTTAGGCTTTGTAATGTCCTCCACCAAGGACCTTCACACTTCAGTCAAGTTTTCCAAAAGAATAAAAAGCCTCCCCTCTCCATTATTGCATCAGCTGTGGTTCAGTGGATAACATCTACTCCCTCCACCACTGGCACAACATGGCTGCAGTGTGTACCATCTGAAAGGTGCACTGCAGCAACTCGCCAAGGCTTCATAGAATCATAGAAATTTATGGCACAGAAGGAGGCCATTCGGCCCATCGTGTCGGTGCCGGCCGAAAAAGAGCTCTCCAGCCTGATCCCACTTTCCAGCTCTTGGTCCGTAGCCCTGTAGGTTACGGCACTTCAAGTGTATATCCAAGCACTTTTTAAATGTGATGAGGGTTTCTGCCTCTACCACCCTTTCAGGCAGTGAGTTCCAGACCCCCACCACCATCTGGGTGACAAAAGTTCTCCTCAATTCCCCTCTAATCCTTCTACCAATTACTTTAAATCTGTGCCCCCTGGTTATTGAGCTCTCTGCTAAGGGAAATAGGTCCTTCCTATCCACTCTATCTAGGCCCCTCATAATTTTATACACCTCAATCAAGTCTCCCCTCAGCCTCCTCTGTTCCAAAGAAAACAACCCAAGTCTATCCAATATTTCCTCATAGCTAAAATTCCCCAGCCCAGGCAACATCCTCGTAAATCTCCTCTGCACCCTCTCTAGTGCAAACACATCCTTCCTGTAATGTGGTGACCAGAACTGCAGCAGTATTCTAGCTGCAGCCTAATTAGTGTTTTATACAGTTCAAGCATAACCTCCCTGCTCTTATATTCTATGCCTCGGCTAATAAAGGATAGTATTCCGTCTGCCTTCTTAACCACCTTCTCAGTGTCCTACCATTTATTGTGTATTCCCTTGCCTTGTTAGCCCTCTCAAAATGCATTACTTCACACTTCTCCGGATTGAATTCCATTTGCCACTTTTCTGCCCACCTGACAAGTCCATTGATATCTTCTTGCAATCTGCAGCTTTCTTCTTCATTATCAACCACACGGTCAATTTTTTTCTCATCTACAAACTTCTTAATCATGCCCCCTACATTGAAGTCTAAATCATTGATGTGTACTACAAAAAGTAAAGGACTCAGTACTGAACCCTGCGGAACCCTCCGATAACACCTCCCAAACCCTCGACCTCTACAACTAAGAAGGACAAGGGCAGCAGGCGCATGGGAACACCACCACCTCCAAGTTCCCCTCCAAGTCACACACCATCCTGACTTGGAAATATATCGTCGATCCTTCATCGTCGCTGGGTCAAAATCCTGGAACTCCCTCCCTAACAGCACTGTGGGAGCACCTTCACCACACGGACTGCAGTGGTTCAAGAAGGCGGCTCACCACCACCTTCTCAAGGGCAATTAGGGATGGGCAATAAATGCTGGCCTTGCCAGTCACGCCCACATCATGTGAATGAATAATTTTAAAAAATGCTCTCGTCTGACTCAGAAGGTCATGGGTTCAAGCCCCAATCCAGAGACTTGAGCCCATAATCTATGATACTATCAGAGATGCCGTCTTTCAGATGAGACGTTAAACAGAGGTCCAATCTGCCCTCTCAGGAGGATGTAAAAGATCCTATGGCAATATTTGAAGAAGAGCAGGGGAGTTCTCCCTGGTGTCCTGGACAATATTTATCCCTGAACCAGCATCACTAAAAATAGATGATCTGGTCATTATCGCATTGCTGTTTGCGGGACCTTGCTGTGCGCAAATTGGCTGTAACTTTTCCTACATTACAGCAGTGACTTGCTGTACAGATAGCAAGCTGACTACAAAACAGAAAAGACAGAGTCGGGGGGGTTAAAGGGAGTTACTCGAATTGGCAAATGGTGGGAAGTGATGTTCCACAAGGATCGGCGCTGGGACCACTGTTGTTCACTATTTTAATCGATTTGGACTCGGGAATCGGAAGTACAATTTCAAAATTTGCGGATGACACCAAATTGGTGGGTGTGGTTAATACAGAGGAGGACTGCCACAAAATACAGGAAGACATTAATAAACTTACAGAATTGGCGTGTAATTGGGAAATGAACTTCAATACAGATAAATGTGAGGTAGTACATTTTGGTAGGAAGAATAAGGAGGCCACACACTCCTTGGAAAATAAGAGACTAAATGGGGTAGAGGAACAGAGGGAGCTGGGGGCACAGATACACAAATCACTAAAAGTAGCGATGTAGGTTAATAAGGTCATAAAAAAAAGCAAACAAAGCACTAAGGTTAATTTCTAGATTGAAAAGCAGAGAAGTTATGTTAAACTTGTCGAGAACCTTGGTTAAACCACACTTGGAGTACTCTGAACTCCATATTATAAAAAGGTTATAAAGGCACGGGAGAAGGTGCAAAAAATATATACTAGAATTATGCCAGAACTGAGAGGTTCTACCTATCAGGAAAGATTGAACGGGCTGGGGCTCTTTTCTCTAGAAAAGAGAAGACTGAGGGGTGACCTGATAGAGGACTTTAAGATTATGAAAGTGTCTGATAGGGTTGACGTAGAGAAGATGTTTCCACTTGCGGGGGAGACCAGAACTAGGGGCCATCAATATAAGATAGTCACTAATAAATCCAATCGGGAATTCAGGAGAAACTTCTTTACCCAGAGAGGGGTGAGAATGTGGAACTCACTACCACAGGGAGTGGTTGAAGCGAATAACACAGATGCATTTAAGGAGAAGTTAGAGAAACACATGAGGGAGAAAGGATAGAAGGATATGCTGATTGGGTTGAAGAGGGGTGGGAGGAGGCTCAAGTGGGGCATAAACACCAGCATGGACCAGTTGGGCTGAATGGCCTGTAAATAAAGACTTACATTTCTATAGCACCTTTCACGACCACCGGACGTCTCAAAGCGCTTTACAGCCAATGAAGTACTTTTTTTTAAGTGTAGTCACTGTTGTAATGTGGGAAATGCAGCAGCCAGTTTGCACACAGCAAGGTCCCACAAACAGCAACATGATAATGAACAGATAATCTCTTTTTGTTATGTTGATTAAGGGATAATTATTGACCAGGATAACTCCCTTGCTTCTACTTCGAAATAGTGCCATGGGATCTTTTACGTCCACCTGTGAGAGCAGACGGGGCCTCGGTTTAACATCTCATCCGAAATACGGCACCTCCGACAATGCAGCACTCCCTCAGCACTGCACTGGAGAGTTAGCTTAGATTTTTTGTGCTTGAGTGGGACTATGAACCCACAATTTTCTGACTCAGAGGCGAGGGTGCTTCCCACTGAGCCACAGCTGATACTGTGTAATACACGTCAAAAAGTACTTAATTGGCTGTAAAGCGCTTTGGGAAATCCTGAGTTTGTAAAAGGCGCTGTAGAAATGCAAGTTCTTTCTTTCTTGTGCCGAAGATCTCTGAGCAAGATGGCGGGCAGGCAATCGATGTTCAGGACTCCGCCAATGGTGATCTGTCGCTGGAGGCGGGAGGGAGCCCGCCCCGAGATCTTGGCAGCGGCAGAATCTTCCCACAACATGTCAGCAGACTTCCAAACTCCTAATGTTCCCAGGACACCTCGCCTTGGCAGATAAAGCCACTGTGAGCCAGGAAAAGTGGTCCTTCTAGTCGCATAACCTCACTGCAAAATTCAGCCAATGCTCGCCGATCACCACGGTAACTCAACAACAACAACTGGCATTCTAAAGAGCCTTTAACGTATTAAAACATCCCGCGGCGCTTCGCGATAGCGTTATCAGACAAAAAAATTGGACACAAATTGAGACAAAGGAGGAGACATTGGGACTGGTGACCAGGAGCTTGGTCAAAGAGGTAGGTTTTAAGGAGCGTCTTAAAGGAGGAGGGAGAGGTAGAGAGGCGGAGAGGCTTAGGGAGGGAATTCCAGAGCTTAGGACAAACTACCTGAGAGGGGAAAAAAGAAAGGTGGCATGACTGGGTAACAGGAAGGGGAGGAGACAGCAGGGAAGAGCTCGAGGGGTAAAGATAAGAAAAGAGAAAGAAAAAAGGCGATAGAAGTGATGGGCTCGGGTCCGGAGCGGCCAAACTGCGCACTCGAATGGACACTGATACAATCAGGTTACACGGGCCTGGCAAAGATGGAGTTAGATGAAGAGGGGTGGGAGGAGGCTCGTGTGGAGCATAAACACCGGCATGGGCCTATTGGGCCGAATGGCCTGTTTCTGTGCTGTAAACACTATGTAATTAGGATAGAAGAGGGAGGAGACAAAAGGAGAGAGTCCAAAGTTAAAGTCAGGGGTCCTGTGGTGGGATGAAGTTGACTTGTAGGAAGGGTGGAGACAGCTTGGAGCCCTGATGACCTGATGTCCAGCTTCACTCATGCAGCGGGATGTGTTATTCAACGAAATCCGGCACTTACCTGCTCGATGTCGGGCTGCAGTGGG
Source organism: Squalus acanthias (assembly GCA_030390025.1). Taxonomy (NCBI): domain Eukaryota; kingdom Metazoa; phylum Chordata; class Chondrichthyes; order Squaliformes; family Squalidae; genus Squalus; species Squalus acanthias. The sequence goes on along the minus strand of CM059426.1, from coordinate 7,099,249 downwards.
CTGAACAGCGCTCTGGTCTCCACGTGCTCAGGAACCAGGCCTTGCTTGCGAAGCACATACAAGGCCAAACGCTCATTAGGGGGCCCGAGGTGCGTGACAAGGGGCTTTCCGTCCTCTAAAACGAAAAGGTACAGTCAACCAGTCATCTGTGAAGGATAACTGTGCGCGTTCATGATACAGAACAACACTATATGGTGAGAATCCTGCTTCTTAACAGATTTTACTGCTTATCAAGGTGAGGGATGTTAGTGCTGGGGAGTGGAACAATTACCATCCAGGACAAAGCAGCCCGCTTGATTGGCACCCCATCCACCACCTTAAACATTCACTCCCTCCACCACTGGCGTACCGTGGCTGCAGTGTGTACCATCTACAAGATGCACTGCAGCAACTCGCCAAGGCTTCTTCGGCAGCACCTCCCAAACCCGCGACCTCTTCCCCCTAGAAGGACAAGGGCAGCAGGCGCATGGGAACACCACCACCTCCAAGTTCCCCTCCAAGTCACACACCATCCTGACTTAGAAGTATATCGCCGATCCTTCATCGTCGCTGGGTCAAAATCCTGGAACTCCCTCCCTAACAGCACTGTGGGAGCACCTTCACCACACGGACTGCAGCGGTTCAAGAAGACGGCCCATCACCATATTCTCAAGGGCAACTAGGGATGGGCAATAAATGCTGGCATTGCCAGCGACGCCCTGATCCCATAAACGAATAAAAAAAATAATAATAATTTCAGATACCCAACACATATGGGATAAAGCCCAGTAAATAAGGGGTGATCTAATCAAGGTGTTTAAAAGGATTCAATGGGGTGGATAGAGAGAAACTATTTCCTCTGGTGGGGGGAGTCCAGAACAAGGGGTCACAATCTTAAAATTAGAGCCAGGCCGTTCAGGAGTGAAATCAGGAAGCACTTCTTCACATAAAGGGTGGTGAAATTCTCACCCCCTTAAAAGGCTTTGGGTGCTGAGGGGTCAACTGTAATTTTGAAGACCGAGATCGTTAGACTTTTGTTGGGTATCAAGGGATATGGAGCAAAGGCGGGTAACTGGATTTGGGGTACAGATCAGCCATGATCTAACTGAATGGTGGAACAGGCTCGAGGAGCCGAATGGCCTCCTCCTGTGCCTAAGTAAGGCCTTGAAAGGCACTCTTCTATCTATGGAATTCTTGTGTCGTAGAATCACACAGCACAGAAGGAGGCCATTCGGCCCATCGTGCCTGTGAAAGAGTTGTGAATCGTTCTCTTCATTGCTGCTGCTTTTCAGACGGTGAACAGTTTCCCCCCCGCTCCCCAAGTCCTATCATCTCTCAGCTCGCGCAGCCCAAGCTCAGAGAATAAGGTCAGAGAAAAGCGAGAGAGAATATAACTACCGAAATCTGACAGAAGAAATTCCTCCCCTCTGAATGAGATTTTATTCTCCTTGTACACAGGGAGCTTGTAGCCAAGCCTCTGTGCGTAGATGTGAAGGCATTGGGTCGGTCTGAGCTGGTCACGCCACTGGTTTGGTCCTGATCTGAAAGAGGCACAAACACTGTTATAACCACTGAGAGAAGATATTGAGGCTTTAGAGAGGGCAGCTTTGCTGTCTGGTTTGACACAAAAGGCATCAAGGGGTATGGGGAGAGAGCGGGAATATGGTACAGGAAACTTTCGTTTATCCGGCACCCAAATATCCGGAATTCTCGCTTAACCGGCAAAAATCATCCTCCGAAAACTCCTCTCAAATAACCGGCAATGTTGCCGAGTCGCAGTCGAGTCTCCGCGAACGCCGAGTGCTCCGAAAAATCCTCTCAAATAACCGGCAATGTTGCCGATCCCGAGTCCGAGTCCGAGTCCGCGAACGCCGATTTAGTCAGTAGGGGTACTTTTCAAAAGTGACACTACTCGGCCTCCTGGCGCTGTCGCAAGTCCGAAACATTGCAGTAGCATGAGTAGATTCTCCCGTGCTGCTTGGAGTCTCTTTGTTAAAAATAGCCTCGGTAGATATAACTCTCTGTTATCCGGTACTTTCGATAAACCGGCACCACGCCGGTCCCGTCGATGCCGGATAAACGAAAGTTTCCTGTATTGTGATAGAGGATCAGCCATGATCATATTGAATGGCGGAGCAGGCTCGAAGGGCCGAATGGCCTACTCCTGCTCCTATTTTTCTATGTTTCTATGTTCTATATTCTAAAATGTAAAATACATAAATCCAACATTTACAAGGAGAGATTACACCAACTAGGGTTGTATGCCCTGAAATTTAGAAGATTAAGAGGAGATTTGATCAAAGTTTTCAAGATATTAAGGGGAACAGATAGGGTAGATAGAGAGAAACTATTTCCGCTGGTTGGGGATTCTAGGACTAGGGGGCATAGTCTACAAATTAGAGCCAGACCTTTCAAGAGCAAAATTAGGAAACACTTCTGCACACAAAGGGTGGTAGAAATTCGGAACTCTCTTCCGCAAACGGCAATTGATGCGAGGTCAATTGTTAATTTAAATCTGAGACTGATAGATTTCTGTTAACCAATCATGGGTTCTGATGAAAGGTCATCGACCTGAAACGTTAACTCTGTTTCTCTCTCCACGGACGCTGCCTGGCCTGCTGAGTTTTTCCAGCGTTTTCTGTTGTTATTTCGGATTTCCAGCATCCGCAGTATTTTGCTATCGTATGGGTATATGGAGTTAGGTCGCAGATCAGCCATGATCTCACTGAATGGCGGAACGGGCTCGAGGGGCTGAATGGTCTCCTCCTGTTCCTATGTTCTAATGGGGAATTCAGGAGAAACTTCTTTACCCAGAGAGTGGTGAGAATGTGGAACTCGCTGCCACAGGGAGTGGTTGAAGTGATTAGTATAGATGCATTTAAGGGGAAGCTAGATAAACACATGTGGGAGAAAGGAATAGAAGGATATGTTGATGGGGTGAGATGAAGAGGGGTGGGAGGAGGCTCGTGTGGAGCATAAACACTGGCACGGAGCAGTGGGGCCGAATGGCCTGTTTCTGTGCTGTAAATACTAAGTCATTCAAAAAAAGAAAGACTTTGCCTTTGTTTTTTTTCCCCATTGGATGACGGCATAGAATATCAGAGCAGGGAGGTTATGATGGAGCTGTACAAAACGCTAGTTAGGCCACAGCTGGAATACTGTGTGCAGTTCTGGTCGCCACACTATGTGATTGCATTGGAGAGGGTGCAGAGGAGATTCACCAGGATGTTACCTGGGCTGGAGCGCTTCAGCTATGAAGAGAGACTGGACAGGCTGGGGTTGTTTTTCTTAGAGCAGAGAAGGCTGAGGGGGGATCTGATTGAGGTGTACAAAATTATGAGGGGCATAGATAGGGTAGATAGCAAGGAACTTTTCCCCTTAGTAGAGGGGTCAATAACCAGGGGGCATAGTTTCAAGGTAAGGGGCAGGAGGTTTAGAGGGGATTTGAGGAAAAACTTTTTCACCCAGAGGGTGGTTGGAGTCTGGCACTCACTGCCTGAAAGGGTGGTAGAGGCAGGAACCCTCACAACATTCATGAAGCATTTAGATGAGCACTTGAAACGCCATAGCATACAAGGCTACGGACCAAGTGCTGGAAAATGGGATTAGAATAGACAGGGCTTGATGGCCGGCGCGGACACGATGGGCTGAAGGGCCTCTTTCTGTGCTGTATAACTCTACTCTATAACTCTATGACGGATCGATATGCTAGAATTGTTTAAAATGGTGAAAGGATGGGACAGGGTGAAAGCACTTTGAGACATCCTGAGGTCATGAAAGGCGCTATAGAATACAACTCTTTCTTTCTCAACTGCTGACCCTGGAAGGCAGTTGAGGCCAACTCATTAAATATATTCAAGAAGGAGTTAGATTTATTTCTTAAGGCTAAAGGGATCAAGGGATATGGGGAGAAAGCAGGGACAGGGTACTGAGTTTGGATGATCAGCCATGATCTCATTGAATGGCGGAGCAGGCTCGAGGGGCCGAATGGCCTACTCCTGCTCCTATCTTCTATGTTTCTATGAATAGAAGCAGACTGTTTCCAATGGTTGGGGGATTGAGAACGAGGGGGGGGTCACAGATATAGGATGAAATGTAAGAGATTTAGAACAGAGGGCAGGAGAAACCTCTTCACACACCGAGAGGAACATCGGAACAGGAGGAGGCCATTCAGCCCTTCAAGCCTGTTCCGCCATTCAATGAGATCATGGCTGATCTGCGACCTAACTCCATATACCCGCCTTTGCCCCATGTCCCTTAATACCTTTGGTTCATAGAATCATAGAATAGAATCATAAAATGGTTACAACACGGAAGGCGGCCATTCGGCCCATTGAGCTTGAGAAATCTATCAATCTCAGATTTAAAATTAACAATCGACACTCTTTGTGTGTAGAAGTGTTTCCTAATTTCACTCCTGAAAGGTCTGGCTCTAATTTTTAGACTATGCCCCCTAGTCCTAGAATCCCCAACCAGCGGAAATAGTTTCTCTCTATCTACCCTATCAGTTCCCCTTAATATCTTGAAAACTTCAATCAAATCACCCCTTAACCTTCTAAATTCTAGGGAATACACAATAATTTGTGTAATCTCTCCTCGTGATTTAACCCTTGGAGTCCAGGTATTCTAGTCAATCTCCAGGGTCAGCAGTTGAGAAAGAAAGAGTTGCATTTCTATAGTCCCTTTCATGACCTCAGGATGTCCCAAAGTGCTTTTCAGCCAATTAGGTAGAGTCAATAGTAACTTTAAAAAGGTAATTGGAAACATACTTGAAGGGAAACATTTGCTGGGCTCTGGGGAAAGGGCAGGGGAGTGGGACTAATTGGATAGCTCCTTCAGAGAGCCGGCACAGGCACGATGGGCCGAATGGCCTCCTTCTGTGCTGTATTATAAGATTTTGGTCACCTGTCCTAATGTCTCCTTCTTTGGCTCGGTGTAAATTGTTGACTTATTCTCTCTCTTAGGCAGTCCCTCGGAACCGAGGATGACTTGCTTCCACATTAAAGATGAGTTCTCAGGTGACTGATGAGTCCAATGCGGGATCTACAGTCTCTGTCACAGGTGGGGCAGACGGTGGTTGAAGGGGTGGGTGGGTGGGGTGCTTGGGTTGACGTGTACTCCTTCCGCTGTTTGCGCTTGGCTTCCGCTTGCTCCCGGCGAAGAGACTCGAGGTGTTCGGTGCCTTCCCGGATGCTTCTCCTCCACTTTGTGCAGTCTTGGGCCAGGGATTCCCAGGTGTCGGTGGGGATGTTGCACTTTTTCAAGGAGGCTTTGAGGGTGTCCTTGAAGCGTTTCCTCTGCCCACCTGGGGCTCTCTTGCCGTGTCGGAGCTCCGAGTAGAGCGCTTGTTTTGGAAGTCTCGTATCGGGCATGCGGACGATGTGACCCGTCCATCGGAGCTGATCGAGTGTGGTCAAAGCTTCGATGCTGGGGATGTTGACTGATTACGCTCCTGTGCAGTGCCTTGGGACGTTTTACTATGTTAAAGTTGTAGGGGGTGGTGGTTTGTGTCAGCTTCACCTCTGACTTGTGAGCGGTTCGAATTGCTCCCACACCTTTGGTTCTAGACCTTGGACTTATTTGGGGGTTGTGACAAAAAGTGCAGCAGATAACTGGTTTTGATACAAGAACCTTGATCTTTATTCAAGAAAGTAAAACACAACACAAACACTCTTAACACTCTAAAAGTAGGGAACACTTCGGTACAAGCGAGGGAAATAACATTAGAAGAATACTTCACCCCTCCCAATCCCACTTCACTAGCTAGGTTGGACTCCAGAGGATCAGGGATGATACTCACCAGAATCCTTGACAGTTAGGTTAGTTCGCGGTTTTGGGGTTCACTCTATATGTCGGTTGGTGTCTGCCGTACCCCGTACATGGTAGAGGACTTCAACTGCGTATCTGGTCAGTCTTCGCGAGTCCGCTGATGCGGTAGGGTGCGTATTGGATCTATCTGGTGAGTACCCACTTTCCTTTGGTTTAGCAGTAGGGTTTAGAGTTTTTTAAGGGAAAATCTTACCCAGGGGTAAGTCAGGAGTAGATTGTAGAGTGGAAACTTTGCGGATCTTTGGTTTTTCTTCGAGTTGGTTTTCTTTGGTCGCGGTGGCCCAAATATTGGTACTTGGTGCTCGGTTGGTTGTTTCGTGAGGGCCTTGTTGTCGCGAGGTGTCCGATGGTCACTGAGGCGGTCGTTCTGGCTTCTTCTCGTGTCGGCCTACTTTGATGGATGGTCTGGCCTTCGAGCTGTCGACCTCCTGGCTGGACACGGAACGCTGAACGGTGGTGTTACAGAACTGTGTTGCGGAGAATGCCTCCGTCGATGTCTTCTTGTTCTTCCTTCCTCTTCTCTTTTTCAGGTTGAGAACGGGCCTTCAATTATACCCATTGAAGCTCCCTTATCTGCGCGCCAAATCAGGTCCCGGTCTTTGTTAGATTTTGGCAGGCTCGTTAACGGTAACTGGTTTGTTAAGGTGTGAAGTGGTTCCAGGATGGCCCCATCCTGTCGATTTGCCACTTAATCGTAGTTTGATTGTCCTTATGTTTTGGGTTTCTTGACTGGGCCTAGGATTTCTATAGAGTAAGCCGAAGTGAACTGTTCTATGCATGTTTTAATGGGCTCTGTAACTTGGGGTGGAGACTGTTTTTCCTCGGGTTTATTGTTAGGATGCTAATGTCTGATAGGGGCCGATTTACACTCCCAGCGAGATCATACGGTTCCCCAGACAGTTCCCATTCGCTCCAATACCCAAACTGTTTTTACAGAGGTTGATCCCACCTTCCTTCACAGCCTTTTCTCCCTTACAAGCCCAGACATGTTTTAAAATACCAAATCTTGGTTTTTGCTTTAAATTGTCCTTCGGTTAGGCCCAATGCACTTCACCACCCTGTAATAGCTAGAGAAGAGTCCAAAGTCTTTTTCCTTAGGGTTTTTCTTAGAGTTAGGGGGATCTGTGAATTTTGAGAATCTTACAAAGTCGCTATATAAATACAAGTAGTTGTAGCTGTTCTTGCAAGAGGTGTCAGAGTGCAGCTGACACCTGTGGACTTCTACCTCAGGAGATCAGGCTGAAAAGATTAATGGAGAGAAAGAAAGAACTTACATGGAGTAGGTTTGAGGCAACCCACAACAGCCTCCGAATCGGGAGAGGAAGCGATTCTCCAAGTCAATGATAGTTTCTCCGATTTTCTCGTCCTTAGAGAGGAGATCGTAATCGTAGAGGGTGACCTTCAGGTCCTTCTCGATGGGCAGCATTCCGGTCAGTTCGTACATCTGCAGAAACATTACTCATGCTTTAGATAACCTGTAGCCTACAACGATGGCCAGTGGGAGGAGTAGATCGGTTATACTTTGCATTATTAGTAAGTGCCCTGGGACAGTGTAGAGGGAGCTTTACTCTGTATCTAACCTGTGCTGTACCTGCCCTGGGAGTGTTTGATGGGACAGTGTAGAGGGAGCTTTACTCTGTATCTAACCCGTGCTGTACCTGCCCTGGGAGTGTTTGATGGGACAGTGTAGAGGGAGCTTTACTCTGTAGCTAACCCGTGCTGTACCTGCCCTGGGAGTGTTTGATGGACAGTGTAGAGGGAGCTTTACTCTGTATCTAACCTGTGCTGTACCTGCCCTGGGAGTGTTTGATGGGACAGTGTAGAGGGAGCTTTACTCTGTATCTAACCCGTGCTGTACCTGCCCTGGGAGTGTTTGATGGGACAGTGTAGAGGGAGCTTTACTCTGTATCTAACCCGTGCTGTACCTGCCCTGGGAGTGTTTGATGGACAGTGTAGAGGGAGCTTTACTCTGTATCTAACCCTTGCTGTACCTGCCCTGGGAGTGTTTGATGGGACAGTGTAGAGGGAGCTTTACTCTGTATCTAACCCGTGCTGTACCTGCCCTGGGAGTGTTTGATGGACAGTGTAGAGGGAGCTTTACTCTGTATCTAACCCGTGTTGTACCTGCCCTGGGAGTGTTTGATGGGACAGTGTAGAGTGAGCTTTACTCTGTATCTAACCCGAGCTGTACCAGGCCTGGGAGTGTTTGATGGGACAGTGTAGAGGGAGCTTTACTCTGTATCTAACCCGTGCTGTACCTGCCCTGGGAGTGTTTGATGGACAGTGTAGAGGGAGCTTTACTCTGTATCTAACCCGTGCTGTACCTGCCCTGGGAGTGTTTGATGGACAGTGTAGAGGGAGCTTTACTCTGTATCTAACCCGTGCTGTACCTGCCCTGGGAGTGTTTGATGGGACAGTGCGGAGGGAGCTTTACTCTGTATCTAACCCGTGCTGTACCTGCCCTGGGAGTGTTTGATGGGACAGTGTAGAGGGAGCTTTACTCTGTATCTAACCCGTGTTGTACCTGCATTGGGAGTGTTTGATGGGACAGTGCAGAGGGAGCTTTACTCTGTATCTAACCCCGTGCTGTACCTGCCCTGGGAGTGTTTGATGGGCAGTGTAGAGGGATCTTTACTCTGTATCTAACCCGTGCTGTACCTGCCCTGGGAGTGTTTGATGGGACAGTGCAGAGGGAGCTTTACTCTGTATCTAACCCCGTGCTGTACCTGCCCTGGGAGTGTTTGATGGGACAGTGTAGAGGGAGCTTTACTCTGTATCTAACCCATGCTCTACCTGCCCTGGGAGTGTTTGATGCTGACACTGGGAACTATGAATGGAAAAAGTACAGCAAGCGTCTAGCAGTTACGTCCCCACCTTGATGAGAACAAAATATATTTAAAAATAGTATGCTGTTTTCCATGTAGAAAATGAAATGAATGGACAAACAAAAAACTCCTTCAAACCTTTATAATAATTAAATAAGTCTGTTGGTGCCTCATTGGTTAGAGGCCTTTCAAACTGAAGACTCCCAAGTCTCTGTTGTGAGCCAACTTGCAAATCTGTGAATGTTTAAATTGGCAGGTAGTGGAGCTCGTACAGGGCAGCCAAGGGTAGGTGAGACTGAGCCAAGGGGTACATCCTACGTGTGGGAGGCAGAGCACTCACTGAATCCTAAACACTCTTAAGATTCGCAAAAAAGAAAGTCAGGATTTATATCCTGAGGGACAAGGGGCAGGAAAGCACGTGCTCTGGTTCACACGGGTTCTGGTTCTTGCGTCAGAACCCAGTCCTCGCAGATCCCGTGTGAACATCCCAGTGAAGTGCGTTCGGGCCCACTTGGCACGCAGTCCAGACCAGTAGACACCCCACCCCAACATGATTGATGCCCGGCCACGCCACGCCCCCCTCACCGGTCTGTGCTGCGATGAGCCTTCTAGTTGGAATTATATCTGACCTCACCACCCTTGGGATAGGTTGCGGGGACGTGCATTATGCTTAGAGCTTGGCTCTCCTGCTCCCGGTCACCGCTCAGCCACTTGTGCTGGGAAGGGGGCGGTCGGCTGAGAAGGGAATCGGGTTGTGGTGCCCGCCACGGTCAAAGAGCCGTCTAGACTCGCTTTTACATTTCTCGCGGTCCACGGTGGGCGTTGGTGCAGCCTCTGATTGATGCGGCTGGTTCTAAATCGTGTGTCACAGCGAGAATGTTATCAGAGAATGAGGGTACTGTACCTTCCGAACTCTGGATCAAGGGTGCACGGGATGTAGTTATCCTGATCGCTGATCGACTTCTTGCCGAGAGAAACTTTCACATACGGGTCACACTGAAAGAGAAAGAGCGAGAGAGCAAAAGCCATGTTGTGTCAGCCGTGGCTCAGTGGGTATCACACTCTCTCACCTCTGAATCGGAAGGTCGTGGGTTCAAGCCCCACTCCAGGGACTTGAGCACAAAATCTAGGCTGACACTCCCAGTGCAGTACTGAGGGAGCGCTGCACTGTCAGGGGTGCCATTTTCAGCTGAGACGTTAAACCGAGGCCCCGTCTGCCCTCTCAGAAGAGATGGGGAGTTCTCCCCGGCGTCTTGGGCCAATGTTTATCCCCAAGAAAGACTTGCATTTATATAGCGCCTTTCATGACCACTGGACGTCCCAAAGCGCTTCACAGCCAATGAAGTACTTTTGAAGTGTGGTCACTGTTGTAATGTAGGAAACACAGCAGCCAATTTGCGCACAGCAAGCTCCCACAAACAGCAATGTGATAATGACCATATAACCTGTTTTTGTTATGTTGGTTGAGAGATAAATATTGACCAGGACACTGGGGAGAACTCCCATGCTCTTCTTCGAAATAGTGCCATGGGATCTTTTACATCCACCTGAGAGGGCAGACGGGGCCTCGGTTTAACATCTCATCCGAAAGACGTCACCTCGGACAGTGCAGCACTCCCTCAGCACTGTCAGCCTAGCCTTTATGGAGGAGAGGAGGAGTGTGGGATTTGAACCCACAAACTTTCTGACTCAGAGGCAAGTGTGCTACCAATTGAGCCACAGCTGACACTGCCTAAAACCAATATCACTAAAACAGATTATCACATTGCTGTTTTTGGGTGCTTGCTGTGCACAAATTGGCTGACGCATTTCCTACACAGCAGTGACTACACTTCAAAAAGTACTTCATTGGCTGCAAAGTGCTATGGGACGTCCTGAGGTCATAAAAGGCGCTATATAAATGCAAGTCTTTTTTTTTAGACTCTGCTTATTTTTCATCCTCCAGGGAATTGGAAACTGGCTTCAACGACCGTGTATATAAATATATGTGGAGTCCATGACTGCTGGCCCAGGCTTCCGCTTTCCTATATTTATTTTTTTTCCCTTCGTTGCCTCATTATCTGCGACTGGGAATTTCTTTTCCATTCTGACGTACACTGAGTAATTTTCCCTGTTTAATTTTGACCTTTTCCAGTGAGGCCCCTCCCCTCCCCTCCGCACCCCCCTCCCGCCATGGGGAGCCTCTGCAGCGACTCATCATTCCATCTCCACGGCAACACCACGAACAGACGTCTCTGCTGTTCCTGCAGCAGCACTCCGGACCCCAATAAATTTTAGGTTATTTATTTATTTGGCTCCCTTATTTAAGGAAGAATATACTTGCCTTATCAGGGCTGCAACGAAGGTTCACTAGATTGATCCCTGGGATCAGAGGGTTGTCCTATGAGAGATTGAGCCTATACTCTCTGGAGTTTAGAAGAATGAGAGGGGATCTCATTGAAACATATAAGATTCTGAAGGCGATTGACAGGGTAGAGGCTGTGAGGTTGTTTCCCTGGCTGGAGAGTCGAGAACTAGGGGGCATAGTCTCAGGATAAGGGGTCGGCCATTTAAGGTTGAGATGAGGAGGAATTTCTTCACTCAGAGGGTGGTGAATCTTTGGAATTCTCTACCCCAGAGGGCTGTGGAGGCTCAGTCGTTGAGTATATTCAAGACTGAGATCGATAGATTTCTGAGCGCTAAGGGAATCAAGGGATGTGGGGATAGTACAGGCAAGTGGAGATGAGGTAGCAGATCAGCCATGCGCAAATTGGCTGCCGCATTTCCCACATTACAACAGTGACTACACTTCAAAAGTACTTCATTGGCTGTAAAGCACTTTGAGACAGCCGGTGGTCGTGAAAGGCGCTGTAGAAATGCAAGTCTTTCTTTTTTCTTTCATGATCTTATTGAATGGCGGAGCAGGCGCGAGGGGCCGTATGGCCTACTCCAGCTCCTATTTCTTATGTTCTTATGTCTTATTTATTATTATTCATTTTCGGGGTGTGGGCATCGCTGGCATTGACGGGGATTTATTGCCCTTCCCATGCTCCCTGCAATGTCCGGGAGATTAATCTTTAATTCCCTGAGGCTCCGAGACAATCCTGGCGGGTTGGCAACCAGTCTGAATTTTTCTTGTCCCTTTTCAAAATCGTGGAAAGAACAGGCCTGGTCAACAGTTCCAAAATGAATGAGTATTTCCCCCACCTCACGCATTTGCAAATATCAACCGTGGCTCAGTGGGTAGCAGTCTCGCCTCTTGATGGTCAGAATAGTTGTTGGTTTAAGCCCCACTCCAGTAGACCTGAGCAGAGAATCTAGGCCGACACTCCTCAGTGCAGTACTGAGGGAGCGCTGCACTGTCGGAGGTGCCGTCTTTCAGATGTGACCATAAACCGAGGCCCCGTCTGCTCTCTCTCAGGTGGATGTAAAAGATCCCACGGCCCACTATTTTGAAGAAGGACAGGGGAGTTCTCCCTGGTGTCCTGGAGCCAATATTTATCCCTCAACCAACATCACTGAAATAAACAGATGATCTGGTCATTATCACATTGCTGTTTGTGGGAGCTTGCTGTGCGCAATTTTGGCTGCTACGTTTCTTATATTACAACAGTGACTGCTCTTCAATGGCTGTGAAGCGCTTTGGGACGTCCTGAGGTTGTAAAAGGCGCTATATAGATGCAATTTAAAAAAAAAGCTTAGTGGAAGTAAACGGAGGCAACAAGCACCTCCTCCAAGAAAAAGAGGAACCGATGAATGGCAAAAAAGAGAAGGTTTTTGAAATAGAGAGACAAACAATAGAATTTCACTCACGTTTCCATGGTGACGCACTAACCTTTCCATTGGAATCCTTCGGCTGCAATCCAAAAGCTCGGACAACATAGACCCTGACCAGACACTCCTGGAGTCCGCTGGCCGGGAGTTGGTGGAACTGGCGAGGTGGGTTGGGCACAGAGGGGTCATCGGGAAGGGCATAGATCTTGAAGCTCCCCTGAAGGTAGCAACAGCATTCAGTTAGGAACAGGAGTACAACCATTCAGTTGCTGAGGACACTGCCCAGTCTGTTAATGCACCACACAATGCTGGAACTTCGCAGGTTCATGCACTGTTCGGGGATTTAAGCCGAGGCGCTGGTAGTTTGTGGGAGCTTGCTGTGCGCAGATTAGCTGCCACATTTCCTACATTACAACAGAGACTACACTTCAACAGCACTCAACTGGAGCTCAAAAGAGCTGACCCACAACTGACGTTAGACTAAATGGTCGATAGTTACCTGTTTTATCATATTCTGCTTCTTGATAAGCGATGTGACATTGCCTGCCCGCCAGGTCCCTGGCAAAATCTATAGATAACTAACCACCATCTCAAGTCACTGGGCAGGAGTCAGAAGCAGGGACCATGGCTGGTTTTCTTTTCCCCAACTGGTTTCAAAGGTGGCGAGGCAAATCGCACCATCCTGCCTCCTGCTTATCTTAGTAACTCAGCACACACTCGGAACTGACCCCATCCAGGACAAAGCAGCCCGCTCGATTGGCACTCCACCCACCACCTTAAACATGCACTCCCTCCACCACCGGCGCACCGTGGCTGCAGTGTGTACCAGCAATGCCTCCTTCCTAGTTGGTCTCTCCCTCCCACACAAGCACCAGACAATGACTATCTCCAACAAGCGAGAGTCTAACCACCACCCCTTGACATTCAACGGCATTACCATCGCCGAATCCCCCACCATCAACATCTTGGGGGGTCACCATTGACCAGAAACTTAACTGGACCAGCCACATGAATACTGTGGCTATAAGAGCAGGTCAGAGGCTAGGTATTCTGCAGCAAGTGTCTCACCTTCTGACTCCCCAAAGCTTTTCCACCATCTACAAGGCACAAGTAAGGAGTGTGAAGGAATACTCTCCACTTGCCTGGATGAGTGCAGCTCCAACAATACTCAAGAAGCTCGACATCATCCAGGACAAAGCAGCCCACTTGATTGGCACCCCATCCACCACCTAAAACATTCACTCCCTCCACCACCGACGTACCGTGGCTGCAGTGTGTACCATCTACAAGATGCACTGCAGCAACTCGCCAAGGCTTCTTCGGCAGCACCCCCCAAACCCGTGACCTCTACCACCTAGAAGGACAAGGGCAGCAGGCGCATGGGAACACCACCACCTCCAAGTTCCCCTCCAAGTCACACACCATCCTGACTTGGAAATATATCGCCGATCCTTCATCGTCGCTGGGTCAAAATCCTGGAACTCCCTCCCTAACAGCACTGTGGGAGCACCTTCACCACACGGACTGCAGCGGTTCAAGAAGGCGGCTCACCACCACCTTCTCAAGGGCAACTAGGGATGGGCAATAAATGCTGGCCTTGCCAGCAACGCCCACATAGGAACGAATTAAAAAAAAACTGAATCTGAGACCATCCGTTGTGTATATCTCAGGGGTACACCAAGTTATGCCATTAACCATTAGACCATTGGCGACACAATAGCAAAATACTGCGGATGCTGGAAATCTGAAATAACAACAGAAAATGCTGGAAACACTCAGCAGGCCAGGCAGCATCCGCGGAGAGAGAGAAAAACAGAGTCAACGTTTCAGGTCTGAGACCCTTCGTCAGGACTGGAAAAAGGGACCACTGGCGAGGCTGGTGCTCGTCCTCTTTGCGGCTTTGGCGTGCCATGCCGCTGGCCTTGGCCTTTCACCTCGGATTCTCCGGCAAACGCCACAGCCCAACCACAAACACAGAACATCACCAAAGGTGGGTGCCAGTGAACCTGTTCCCTCACCTTGAATTCTCCCACCACTGAGGGGTCTTCGTCTTCATCCTCGATCTTCCCGCGGTGCAGGGTGAAGGTACGGCAGAAATCCGTTAACCCTTCAAATTCCTTGGCTTTCTCCAGCTCCACTTCGTAAACCTGTGGAACAAGAGGGCGGAAAGCAATGAGAGCCCCTCACTGCCGCCTGCTGAGGGTCCCACCGGAACGCAGGCTCGTTGAGCAAGAGCTTACCACTTTCCATTCACAAAATTACTACTTAAACTGCGACAGAAATATTGGCTCCTGGCTCTTTGAAGAACCGTTTGACCCATTAAATGGTCGCTGCATGAAAATGTTTGTTTACACAGAACACGATGTAAATCCTATCACTATGCACAACCGAGTAAAACTCACGAGAAGCAAAGTCGCGAGTCAACCTCACGAGTGGGGCATACGTCACGCACTATGGGGTCTAAGTGCAAAGGTCGTTGCGTCCGTTTTTACGAGCCTAAAACAGGCACAACGATGACAAATCTAGCAGTGGGATGGCTCGCTGAATGATTCTGCGCCCGGTTTCGGGCGCTAGTGAATTTCAGGCCCCTATGGAGTCATTGTGATGTACCCTATCTATGCCGTACATTAAAAATTAATCTTAGGGGCACAGGAACGTAGGAGCAGGAGGAGGCCTTTCAGCCCCTCAAGCCCGTTCCTCCATTCAATAAGATCACGGCTGATCTGTGACCTAACTCCATCTACCCGCCTTTGCCCCATATCCCTTAATACTTTTGGTTAACAAAAATCTATCAATCTCAGATTTAAAATTAACAATTGACCCAACATCAATTGCCATTTGCGGAAGAGAGTTCCAAACTTCTACCACCCTTTGTGTGTAGAAGTGTTTCCTAATTTCACTCCTGAAAGGTCTGGCTCTAATTTTTAGACAAAGCCCCCTAGTCCTAGAATCCCCAACCAGCGGAAATAGTTTCTCTCCATCTACCCTATCTGTTCCCCCTAATATCTTGAAAACTTTGATCAGATCACCCCTTAACCTACTAAATTCCCAAGCCTAGTTTGTGTAATCGCTCCTCGTAACTTTAAATCTTGGTACAGAATTAACCAAAGCGATGTTGGAAAAGAGATAAAGTAGGTGAGTTTAATGGTTTGAAGGAAGCCAGGGGGAGTCAGGAATGCGACATGATCCATCGTTGTGTTTTGAGGGTTTTGAACCTTTACATTTCAAACATTCTCTTTAATCTGTCAGCACTGGGAGCGTTTCCATTCAGAAATGTAGCGAGTGTTCGTTACTCCTCAAGTATTGCCCGTCTCCCAAACGTTCTCAACATATCAGAGTAAAGGTTGGGTCTCAGTGCTCCAGACATGCCTTACAGTGGTCATGTTTGATATGGGTGCAGCTGCAACAACACTCAAGAAGCTTAATACTATCCAGGTCAAAGCAGCCCGCTTGATTGACCTAAACATTCACTCCCTCCACCACCGGCGCACCGTGGCTGCAGTGTGTACCATCTACAAGATGCACTGCAGCAACTTGCCAAGGCTTCTTCGGCAGCACCTCCCAAACCCGCGACCTCTTCCACCTAGAAGGACAAGGGTAGTAGGCGCATGGGAACACCACCACCTCCAAGTCGCACACCATCCCGGCTCTAACAATTGTACAGCACTATCGGTAGCATCATGGTCTCATATCAGAAAATAATATTTTGGGACACAGGATGTGAGTAATTTGAAACATGATGTGTGGTGAGTGTAGTGAGATCGGGAGGAACAGGTGACTTTGGATCTATGTTTCCCAAAGCTCTCCACCACTGGGGGTTTCCTCGCCTCATGTCTGGGTCTGTTGAAGACTCATTAGTGGAGATAGATTGCCGTGATTAGTCAACAACTCCACTATTGTAGTGTCGTGCGACTACCAGGATGGTAGAAGGCGTACTCGATGGACCTTAGTCTAGCAAGTCCTATGTACCTATCTTGGCCCCCGTTGTTAATACACCCAATTCATTGCAGTCGAGAACTGGGACAGCTGCAGTGTCGGCCATGTTTGCATATCGTGGATGTCTCATAACTGTCTTACAGAGCAAGGCCAACATAGAAACATAGAAAAATAGGAGCAGGAGTAGGCCATTCGGCCCTTCGAGCCTGCTCCGCCATTCAATATGATCTTGGCTGATCCTATATCTCAATACCATATTCCCGCTCTCTCCCCTTACCCCTTGATGCCTTTTGTGTCTAGAAATCTATCTATCTCCTTCTTAAATATATTCAGTGACTTGGCCTCCACAGCCTTCTGTGGTAGAGAATTCCACAGGTTCACCACCCTCGGAGTGAACAACCTCAATGCTTTTTCCACTAACCAACACGGGAGACCAACTCAAGTCTGCTGGCTTTCCTAGAGTCCAGGGGCTCATCGATTGCATCCATGTTGCTATTCAGAGCCCTGTGTACAATACAGTGTCCTGTCTGAACCGAAAGAGATTTTATTCTCCCAAATGTCCAGCTGGTGTGAGACCAGGGGCAGAGAATCATGCAGCTCAATATCTGCTACCCTGGAACATCGCATCAACGTCATCCTTGTTTGTAGAGGAAAGAGAAAAAACCGTAAGGATGTAAGGACGGCTTCGGAAAATGATGAAAAGTGAATGAGAAATGTGGAAGAGTCAGTGGGGCAAGAATGAGTGGATTACAATATGAGGAACAGTTATGAAGAATGCCAGAGTAAGTGGATTGTTATGAAGTGTTAGCAGAATATGGTGGACAGTTGATCGAATACATTGAAGAGCTAGTGAAGAATATAGAAGAGTTAATGGGGTGTGTTTGAAGAGTTAGTGGGGTTAGTGGGGTTAGTGGAGTTAGTGGGGTTAGTGGGGTTAGTGGGGTTAGTGGGGTTAGTGGGGTTAGTGGGGTTAGTGGAGTTAGTGGGGTTAGTGGGGTTACGGGTTAGTGGGGTTAGTGGGGTTAGTGGAGTTAGTGGAGTTAGTGGGGTTAATGGAGTTAGTGGGGTTAGTGGGGTTAGTGGGGTTAGTGGGGTTAATGGGGTTAGTGGGGTTAATGGGGTTAGTGGGGTTAGTGGGGTTAGTGGGGTTAGTGGGGTTAGTGGGGTTAGTGGGGTTAGTGGGGTTAGTGGAGTTAGTGGGGTTAATGGGGTTAGTGGGGTTAGTGGGTTAGTGGGGTTAGTGGGGTTAATGGGGTCAGTGGGGTCAGTGGGGTTAGTGGGGTTAGTGGGTTAGTGGGGTCAGTGGGGTTAGTGGGGTTAGTGGAGTTAGTGGGGTTAGTGGGTTAATGGGGTTAGTGGGGTCAGTGGGGTTAGTGGAGTTAGTGGGGTTAGTGGGGTTAGTGGGGTTAATGGGGTTAGTGGGGTTAGTGGGGTTAATGGGGTTAGTGGAGTTAGTGGGGTTAATGGGGTTAGTGGAGTTAGTGGGGTCAGTGGGGTTAGTGGGGTTAATGGGGTTAGTGGGGTTAGTGGGGTTAGTGGGGTTAATGGGGTTAGTGGGGTTAGTGGGGTTAATGGGGTTAGTGGGGTTAGTGGGGTTAGTGGGGTTAGTGGGGTTAGTGGGGTTAGTGGGGTTAGTGGGGTTAGTGGGGTTAGTGGGGTTAATGGGGTTAGTGGGGTTAGTGGGGTTAGTGGGGTTAGTGGGGTTAGTGGGGTTAGTGGGGTTAATGGGGTTAGTGGGGTTAGTGGGGTTAATGGGGTTAGTGGGGTTAGTGGGGTTAGTGGGGTTAGTGGGGTTAGTGGGGTTAGTGGGGTTAGTGGGGTTAGTGGGGTTAGTGGGGTTAGTGGGGTTAGTGGGGTTAGTGGGGTTAGTGGGGTTAGTGGGGTTAGTGGGGTTAGTGGGGTTAGTGGGGTTAGTGGGGTTAGTGGGGTTAGTGGGGTTAGTGGGGTTAGTGGGGTTAGTGGGGTTAGTGGGGTTAGTGGGGTTAGTGGGTTAGTGGGGTTAGTGGGGTTAGTGGGGTTAGTGGGGTTAGTGGGGTTAGTGGGGTTAGTGGGGTTAGTGGGGTTAGTGGGTTAGTGGGGTTAGTGGGGTTAGTGGGGTTAGTGGGGTTAGTGGGGTTAGTGGGTTAGTGGGGTTAATGGGGTTAATGGGGTTAGTGGGGTTAGTGGGGTTAGTGGGGTTAGTGGGGTTAGTGGGGTTAGTGGGGTTAGTGGGGTTAGTGGGGTTAGTGGGGTTAGTGGGGTTAGTGGGGTTAGTGGGGTTAGTGGGGTTAGTGGGGTTAGTGGGGTTAGTGGGGTTAGTGGGGTTAGTGGGGTTAGTGGGGTTAGTGGAGTTAGTGGGGTTAGTGGGGTTAGTGGAGTTAGTGGGGTTAGTGGGGTTAGTGGGTTAGTGGGGTTAGTGGGGTTAGTGGGGTTAGTGGGGTTAGTGGAGTTAGTGGGGTTAGTGGGGTTAATGGGGTTAGTGGGGTTAGTGGAGTTAGTGGGGTTAGTGGGGTTAGTGGGGTTAGTGGAGTTAGTGGGGTTAGTGGGGTTAGTGGGGTTAGTGGGGTTAGTGGGGTTAATGGGGTTAGTGGGGTTAGTGGAGTTAGTGGGGTTAGTGGAGTTAGTGGGGTTAGTGGGGTTAGTGGGGTTAGTGGGGTTAGTGGAGTTAGTGGGGTTAATGGGGTTAATGGGGTTAGTGGGGTTAGTGGGGTTAGTGGGGTTAGTGGAGTTAGTGGGGTTAGTGGGGTTAGTGGGGTTAGTGGAGTTAGTGGGGTTAGTGGGGTTAGTGGGGTTAGTGGAGTTAGTGGGGTTAGTGGGGTTAGTGGAACTCACTCCCTCAAAAGGCTGTGGATTCTGGGACCATTGAAATTTTCAAGACTAAGATTGATAGATTTTTTGTTGGGTAAGGGTATCAAGGGATATGGAGCAAAGGAGGGAAAATAGAGTTAAGGTGCCGGTCAGCCATGATCTAATTGAATAGTGGTGCATGCTCGAGGGACTGAATGGCCTCCTCCTGTTCCTAATGTGAGAAGAATGAGAAGTGATCTCATTGAAACATACAAGATTCTGAGGGGGATTGACAGGGTAGATGCTGAGAGGTTGTTTCCCCTGGCTGGAGAGTCTAGAACTAAGGGGCATAGTCTCAGGATAAGGGCTCGGCCATTTAAGACTGAGATGAGGAGGAATTTCTTTATTCAGAGGGTTGTGAATCTTTGGAATTCTCTGCCTCAGAGGGCTGCGGATGCTGAGTCATTGAGTATATTCAAAGCAGGGATAGATAGATTTTTGGACTCATGGGGAATCAAGGGATATGGAGATCGGGTGGGAAAGTGGAGTTGAGGTCGAAGATCAGCCATAATCTTATTGAATGGCGGAGCAGGCTCAAGGGGCCGTATGGCCGACTCCTGCTCCTATTTCTTACGTTCCTATGATACCTGGGAGACCAAGGCTACTGACCGCAGCCAACATTTATAATACCCTTGACAGTATAGATTGTACACAGTCTGTTAGAAGGTACAGGTTTGATGGGGTGAGTGGTGTTTTCTCAATCCGCACTTTCTTATGGGAGTGAACCTTTGGCTTAGTGGTAGCATTCACCCCTCTGGGCCAGAAGGTGAAGGGTTCGAGCCCCACTCCAGACAACCCCGGTGAGTGGAGACCGGAGCACCAGCTCTGAACACTGGCGTTTGTCTAATGGGTGCGAGTGGCCTTTCCATCGTGAAGGGGGCCATTGTAAAAACTCTTTACCCTTGGCTTCAGCCCAATTCTTGTTGCTAATGCTCCTATAACACCTGGAAGGCCATGGCTCCTCACTGCAGCCAATACTGATAATACCCTTGGCAGTATAGATTGTACAGAGTATGGCAGGTCCTACCTCAAGCGTGTCAAAGCCTTTATCCAGGTAAGTTCCGCACTTGTTGTTCTCACCTGTCGACGCATAGAACTTGCTCCACCAGTCAACAAATTCATCTTCCTAAGAAAACAAACATCATCATCGATGGCAGGTCCACTCAACGAGGACTTGGCATCAAAAGAACACCGCGCCTGGTGTCAAATGTCGCGTCTATCTTGCTCGTGCTCTTAGCAATACGCCCCAGATCAATACATTCCCTGAAGATCAATACATTCCCCTTTATCTTTCCTTGTTTTCCCACATGGCTGATGGGGGCGTAAACAATGGGGGCGAAATTGGTCCTGGACAACAACGCGAAATGGGCGACAGCGAATCAGCCGCCCGTTTTTACACCCCGCTCAGTTTTCTTTCCCGTTGACTTCAACACTAAACTGATTCACTGGTCATTTATCTCATTGCTGTTTGTGGCAAGTTTGCCAAAACCCCAGCCTTCTCCCTTTTTACATCCCCTTCCCTGACTCACCCTTGGTGTGCTGTTTGGCCCTGAGCTGAGATTCAACCACCACATCCTGTCCACCCCCAAGACTGCCCATCTCCACCTCCACAGTAGCAATCACTCCTGCCTCAACCTCACCCCTCAGCCATGCCTTAACCTCACCCAGGCTCAGGTCCTCCAATGCTCCCTGTCTGGTATCCCAAGCTCCATCTCGCTCCATCACACCTATCCCAGACTAAATGAACAATGTGAACAATGAGGAGGATGCTAGGAGGCTACAGAGTGACTTGGACAGGTTGGGTGAATGGGCAAATGTATGGCAGATGAAGTACAATGTGGATAAATGTGAGGTTATCCACTTTGGTGGTAAAAATAGGGAGGCAGATTATTACCTGAATGGTGGCAGATTAGGGAAAGGGGAGGTACAACGAGACCTGGGCGTCATGGTACATCAGTCACTGAAGGTGGGAAGGCAAGTGCAGCAGGCAGTCAAGAAAGCAAATGGCATGATGGCCTTCATAGCAATGGGATTTGAGTACAGGAGTAGGGAGGTGATGCTACAGTTGTACAGGGCCTTGGTGAGGCCACACCTGGAGTATTGTGTGCAGTTTTGGTCTCTTAACTTGAGGAAGGACATTCTTGCTATTGAGGGAGTGCAACGAAGGTTCACTAAATTGATTCCTGGGATGGCCAGACTGACATATCAAGAAAGACTGGATCAACTGAACTTGTATCCTCTGGAGTTCAGAAGAATGAGGGGGGATCTTATAGAGACGTTTAAAATCCTGACTGGTTTAGACAAATTAGATACGGGCAGAATGTTTCCAATGTTAGGGAATACTAAAACCAGGGGTCACAGTCTAAGGATAAAGGGGAAGCCATTTAAGACTGAGATGAGGAGGAACTTCTTCACCCAGAGAGTGGTGAATCTGTGGAATTCTCTACCACAGAAGGTTGTTGAGGCCAGTTCGCTAAATATATTCAAAAGGGAGTTAGATATAATACTCACAACTAGGGGGATCAAGGGGTATGGCGAGAAAGCAGGAATGGGGTACTGAGGTAGCATGTTCAGCCATGAACGCATTAAATGGCGGTGCAGGCTCGAAGGACCAAATGGTCTACTCTACTCCTGCACCTATTTTCTACGTTTTTATGTTTCTAAATCCAGTTCACCGACCACTCCTGGCCTCACTAAGCTCCATTGGCTCACTGTAACCCCAGTGCAACATACTGAGGATACTTGTCCTCATTTATAAATGTCACAATGGCCTTGCCCCCAACCTCCCGTCTCCGAACACTGGCTTCCTGCTCATCCCTCATCCTCCACCACCTCATTGGTTGCAGAGCCATGTCATCTAGTCCCGACATCGGCCTCCTTAGCCTGCTCCATTTCCCGACCTCACTCTACACCTTCAAAAACATCCTCAAAGCCGACCTCATCATCTGCACTGTCACTCAGCATCCCGTACTCATCTCCTGCTGTTGCTCAGTGCCTGCTTCCCCTCTCCATTGTGAAGTACCTTCAGATACTTCCTGTATTAAATGCAAGTTGTTGTGTGTTGCCATGGTCCACAAGTTATAGAGGTTAACCGCTCCGTTTCTCTGAGACATTTTGCATCACGAACAGTATAATACTACAAGTAACAGCAGGAGGGACCCTGCAATGGATAATTCCTACTAAAAGTCAAATATCTTCCAAAAACATATATTTTTGTGAATTCCATCCCCATCAAATTAATCGATGTCACTGCCAGGGAATGGAATACTTTCCATTTGAAGCATCAAACACTCCCAGGGCAGGTACAGCATTGGTTAGATACAGAGTAAAGCTCCCTCTACACTGTCCCATCAAACACTCCCGGGGCAGGTACAGCACGGGTTAGATACAGAGTAAAGCTCCCTCTACACTGTCCCATCAAACACTCCCAGGGCAGGTACAGCACGGGTTAGATACAGAGTAAAGCTCCCTCTACACTGTCCCATCAAACACTCCCAGGGCAGGTACAGCACGGGTTAGATACAGAGTAAAGCTCCCTCTACACTGTCCCATCAAAACACTCCCCAGGGCAGGTACAGCACGGTTAGTTACAAAGTAAAGCTCCTTTACACTGTTCCCATCAAACACTCCTCAGGCAGGTACAGCACGGGTTAGATGTAAAGCTCCCTCTACACTATCCATCAAACAACTCCCGGGCAGCACGGGTTAGATACAGAGTAAAGCTCCCTCTACACTGGCCCATCAAACACTCCCAAGGGCAGGTACAGCACGGGTTAGATACAGAGTAAAGCTCCCTCTACACTGTCCCATCAAACACTCCCAGGGCAGGTACAGCACGGGTTAGATACAGAGTAAAGCTCCCTCTACACTGGCCCATCAAACACTCCCAGGGCAGGTACAGCACGGGTTAGATACAGAGTAAAGCTCCCTCTACACTGTCCCATCAAACACTCCCAGGGCAGGTACAGCACGGGTTAGATACAGAGTAAAGCTCCCTCTACACTGTCCCATCAAACACTCCCAGGGCAGGTACAGCACGGGGTTAGATACAGAGTAAAGCTCCTTCTACACTGTCCCATCAAACACTCCCAGGGCAGGTACAGCACGGGTTAGATACAGAGTAAAGCTCCCTCTACACTGTCCCATCAAACACTCCCTAGGTCCAGGACCAGTGTTCTCCAATACAATATAAGGCTCTTCCACTCTACCCAACTTGTTTGAGCACCAACTTCAGAATAACACATCTTGCTAAACCGGTGTGATGCTTTTCCACTGCCACAATAGCCGTCGTTGGGACTCTCTTATGTGAGATTATGAAGTCTGTGCCAGTTAGTGCTGAATTGGGAGGTAGCTTTGGGCTGTAACTTTTGGGCCCACTCCCAGTAGCAACTGGGCTATGCCTAGCCTAAATAAGCCACAGCTGTTGTTGTTTCATTTCACGGGAAAAGCTTACGATGGGATGTCTAGTTTGGTTATCCATTCGATGGCCACCTGAGATGCCGAGTGGGGAAATGAGGTGCCTCCCACAACAGATCTCAGTGGGCAGGTTGATGCGAGTGTTCCACGGTCTGGGACTCACGGCCACAGTCGCACTTCGGGTCGTCCCTCATCTCCCACTTGTGGAGCAGGTGGCCTCAGCGTCCGTGCCCAGTGCGGATTGGGTTGAGCGCTGCCCACTGTCTCCGAGGGAGGTCGAAGCCAGGGACCTCTGCTGTTGGGTCAGTGATGAGGTGTTGGTTCTTTACGTTGCCGTTCCTCCCACGATTCCGTCCATCTGGATAGCGGGTCGATACCAGCGGCGTGAATATTGGCTGCTGTTTCCCAGAATGGTTGGCGTGATTTTAAGCGTTTTCGTGGTGGATTTTTCAAGTCTTTGGGAACGGGAATGTCGGTGTTGCTCGTGATTTTTTCCATCTGACGGAGCGCGGTGGCGACGCGGCGAACGGCGGGCGGGGCGATGTGGGACAGCACCGGGAGCCACTCAGTTGGAGTGGACTTGAGCGACTCTGACACTGTCCTCATGGCGGCCTTTAGCTGCTCGTCCACCATCTTCGTGTGGCGGCTGCAGGACCAGGAGGCAGAGCAGCGTTCTGCAGCAGAGTGAACCAGGGCCACTGTTACGGTGCAAAGTGTTCTGGCTCTGCTCCCCCGTGATGTTCCAGCGAGTTTGGCTGCTAGTCCGGATCAGGAGACACAATTTGCATCAAAATGTCACTGTGCCAAGAAAACCCAATGATTTGCAGCGGATCTCCAATTACTTGACTGTGATACTCGACCCACGGAAAGGACAGCGGCTCTTTAATATCTGAAGAACAGGCTGATCTGAAAATCCCTCCCTGAACCTCTCCACCTCTCGCTCCTCCTTTAAGACGCTCCTTAAAACCTCCCTCTTTGACCAAGCTTTTGGTCACCTGCCCTAATATCTCCTTATGTGGCTCGGTGTCAAATTTAGCTTGATAATCGCTTCTGTGAAGCGCCTTGGGACGTTTTACTGCATTAAAGGCGCTATATAAATGCAAGTTGTTGTTGTGTTCTGTTGCCCAGAAACTACACAAAAGTTACAAACTGTAAACAAGCCATTCGGCCCAACCAGTCGGTGTAGGTATTTACTCTCCACGCCAGCAAATAGTTCGAATCGCATTTTCCCGCCCTGTTCCCATGTCGGTTCATCCCCTCTCCAATCTAATCTCGAATGTTGACACAGGTTCTGCCTCAACCACTCACCCTGGGAGTGAATCCCACAGCCTCCCAACTCTCGGTGTGTGTGAAGAGGTTTCTCCTGCCCTCTGTTCTAAATCTCTCACATTTAATCTTTTATCTACGGCCCCTCGTTCTCGAAACCACCCCCCCCCCCCAACTACTGGAAGCAGTCTGCTTCTATCCACCCTGTCCCATCCTTTCGGAAGCCGAGGAGGAGATAAGTGCAGCTGGTTGAAACCTTCATCGGAGATTGAAGACCACTTGGCCCGAAAGTTGCTGAGTTCGAGAGACGCTTGTTTTGAAACCTGGTTTATTGAGGGAAACGTCATTCCCCCACAACACAGTATGTTGAGGAACCAACTCACTGTGCAACTAGCGGCCATTTTGGTTATGTTTCTTGAGTAGAAACATAAGAACATAAGAAATAGGAGCAGGAGTCGGCCATTCGGCCCCTCCAGCCTGCTCCGCCATTCAGTAAGATCATGGCTGATCTTCTACCTCATCTCCACTTTCCTGCCCGATCCCCATATCCCTTGATTCCCTCAATATGCAAAAATCTATCGATCTCTGCCTTGAATATACTCAACGACTGAGCCTCCAAAAATGGCACCAACAACACATCAGTGACGCAGGCTCTGAACTCACCCCAAAAGAAAGAGGTTAAAGTTCAACGACACTTTCCCCACCACCCCTCCCCCACCACCCCTCAGCCACCATCCTCCGAAAAAATTGGGGAACAACCAGCTAGATCTCTTTGCTCCTTCTGACTGTTCCAAGGGGGCATCAGAACTCAAGAGATTATCGCTTTTCATGCAGGCATCGGATGGTAAGTGATACCCGCCGCGAGTTGTTGACGACCCCGTGAAACTCACCCACATGGTCGCCCGAGTCTGCCAGTGTAACGATGCAACGAAGACAAAAACATCAGTTAGTACAGGAGTTAGCAAGCAGACACCGACTCACTCCACAAATGGAATGGGGGCAGCTTCGGATTCAGCAGCGAGTGGATGGGTGTGGGTTTGGGGAGGAACAATCCCATCGAGTCTGGATCTAAAACTGGATGTCTGCGTCAATTTCTTTATTTTCCCTACATCCTTCAGTTTTTTTTTTTGCTCCAGTCTCCCTCTGATTTACTCCCGGTACCCATCCTCTCCACAATCGTGACCGGGTTATGTCAAAGAAAAAAGAAAGACTTGCATTTCTATAGCGCCTTTCCCGACCTCAGGACATCCCAAAGCTCTTCACAGCCAATGAAGTACTTTTTGAAGCGTAGTCACCTGTTGTAATGTAGGAAACGCGGCACCCAATTTGCGCACAGCAAGATCCCACCAGATCTCCCCACTGGCAACAGGGGATGGCGGAATTTACCCTTAAGATAGGCTCAGTGAGTAGCACTTTTGCCTCTGAGTCAGAAGGTCGTGGGCTCAAGTCCCACTCCAGAGACTTGAGAGCAAAATCCAGGCTGACACTCCTGTGCAGTGCTGAGGGAGTGCCGCACTGTCGGAGGGACCGTCTTTCAATGAGATGTCAAACCAGGCCCCCATCTGCCCTCTCAGGTGGACTTAAATACCCCATGGCGTTATCGTCCTGGCCAATACTGATCCCTCAACCAACACCACCCAAAATAGATTATCTGGTTATGAGTGGTGAGGATTTGGAATGCTCTGCCTGATGGGGCGGTGGATACAGATTCAATAGTAGGGCCTTCAAAAGGGAATTGGATAAATACTTGAAGGAGAAAATATTGCAGGGCTATGGGGAAAGAGCGGGGGGAGCGGGACTGACTGGATTGCTCTTCGAAAGAGGTGGCGCAGACTCGATGGGCCGAATGGCCTCCTTCTGTGCTGTACTATTCTATGAATCTGTAGTCATTTATCTCACTGCTGTTCATGGGATCTTGCTGTGCATAAATTGGCTGCCGCATTTCCCAACATTACAACAGTGACGACACTTCAAAAGTACTTAGTTGGCTGTGAAGCGTTTCGGGAGGCCCTGGGGTTGTGACTGGGCGCTGTAGAAACACAAGATCTTTCCTTTGAGACTGATGACACTACCTCCGACTCCAGCTCCTCCTTTCCTAGGACTTCTAAAACTGTGGATCTCCTCAGCTCCCTCAGTTTTCACATCTCCGACATATGAGAATGGTGCCCGCCGCTGGCTCAGCGGCAGCCTTCCCGCCTACTGAGTCAGGAGGTCCAGGGTTCGATCCCCGCTCCAGACAGTCCCGGGGAGCGGAGACCAGAGCTTCGCTCGGAATTCCAGTTTGACATCCAGCGGGATACTTGCGTCCGGTGGGAGTGGGCGTCCTCCTCACCCCATCATATAGGGGTTGTGTGAGCCCATAAACCCTCCCATGGTACGGGACATTTAAAAAAAATTCATTCTCGGGATGTGGGCGCCGCTGGCAAGGCCGGCATTTATTGCCCATCCCTGATTGCCCTTCAGAAGGTGGTGGTGAGATGGGTTTTTACGACAATCATGGTCACCATTACTGATATTATTTAACCGGATATAAATTCCCCAGCTGCTGTGGTGAGATTTGAACTCTTGTCTCCGGATTACTAGTCCAGTAACGTTACACTATTCTACCGCTCCAGATTAACCCCCTCCCTCCTCTCCCCCACCTACGGGCTGGGATAAAGCTGGTTACAGCCGTGGGAGGGGCGTTCACATTGCGGCCTGTCAGACTGTTTAATCGGCCTGCGATCCCTCCCACAAGGGAAGAGTGAGCAGGTGTGTAATCAACTCAAACCAAAACAACTCCGAATTTATTCAATCAAAAAAACAAAAGTGGCTATTCATCTGTGAGCTGAGCCAATGAGTTTATTCAGCCATGAAGGGTATCACAGGCCAGCTCACTCACTCGCCCTCCCAGTGGTTACTGGATAGCAATTAGTTTAATTGCCCATCCCTAGCTCAGGAGTCTTTGGGGCAATTGCAATAGTCCCTCATTCCTCTGGTTTTGAAGATTTCGACATTTCATGGATTAGTTCAGCACTCTCAGACTGTCCAATTCTCTATGTCCTCCAAACAGAACATTATCACCATAAACTATTTTTTTGAATCTAATTGACAAATAGATTGAGATAATGAGAAAAGAAAAAATACTTGAGAGCAAAGATGCACAGCACAAATTCTAGCCTGGAGGGGAAAAAATAAGTTTCAGGAAATATTTAAACAGGTAAAGTTGGTTCAATGTTTCTCTATTGATTTTGGGATGCAAGTGATGCCTTGCTTTATTGCCTGTCTCCATTTGAGAAGATGGTGCAGTTTACCTCAGAGTCAACCTGATATTGTGGGACTGGAGTCACCTGCAAGCCAGACCAGGTAGGGGTGGTAGGTCCCCAACTGGGATTTTACAATGATCTAGTTGTTTTCATGACCATTTTTTTCCTGGTGTTAACCCATAAATTATCAGATTTATTGAGTTCAAATTTCCCAACTTGCTATGGTGGGATTTGAACTCATGACCTCAGGGCTGGTTAGCTCCAGTACCACGGCCACTAGGTTACAGCATCCAGATAAAAGACTCAGTTACATGCAACCCAGATGGTCTGACAACGAATGGCTATCCATGCCACGAGATTTTTTTGATTGTCTTAGCTCTCAATCTCCACCTCCCAAACCCCTGAGCTCCATCATCCAGAAGAACAAGGGCAGCAGATACGGGGGAACACCACCACCTCCAAGTTCCCCTCCAAGTCACACGCCATTCTGACTTGGAAATATATCGCCCCGTTCCTTCATCGTCGCTGGGACAAAATCCTGGCACTCCCTCCCTAACAGCAGCTGTGGGAGCACCTTCACCACACGGACTGCAGCGGTTCAAGAAGGCGGCTCACCACCACCTTCTCAAGGGGCAACTGGGGATTGGCAATAAATGCCAGTGATGCCCACATCCCCAAAGAATGATAAATAAAAAAAATAATGGATTAGAAATAGCGAAATTTTTGGCGTTGTTCCTGTGAAGCCTTTGGGAACCCGAGTGTAGTTTCCCACAAGAACGAGCTCAAAACTGCATAGCTCAAGAATCCTCAAAAATGTTAGCTCCGTGTGCCAGATTATTGACTAAAAGAATCATTAAACGTGCCCACAATCTGACATTAAAGATATGTAAATGAAGCCATACATACATGGAGACTGGACATAGAAGGGAATTTATTCAAAGTTGAGCTGGTCATGCGGCCTGCAAACTACAAATCGAAAGGAGTTGTTAGAAGGGTTAGTGCAACAGCAACAGGCAACAGCAAGAATGATTACGTCCACACGTATACAAAGGCATCTCCATCCAGACAGGGTCTCAACCGCAACATCCAGGCTTGGACATATACCACCATTCATTCATCCCATCGCCACTGGGCCAATCTGATGGGCAGGAAAAGACCATCTGGTCCATCAAGCCTGCCCCACACGGTTGTGATGCATGAAGCATCAACGATTAGACATCCCCTCTACCTTCCACCTTGTGATCTCCTGGGAGAGGCAAGAAAACCACAAAAAAAAACCAAGGCCAATTGGGGGAGATAATCTGGAAAATTCCACTCCAACCCTCTTCGTCAATGAAACCAAGACCAGGAGACCACACTGACTGTGCTCATATTACCTGGTATTCCACCACCTCCGCCACAGCCCCGAACTGGTCCAGCTCCCTTTTGAACGTATGCTGAGAGTCAACACCCACCGCACAAGCTGGGAACATGTTCCAAAGGTCTACTATCCACTGGGAAGAGAATAACCGCCCAACATCTAACCTAGCCGTACCCTTGTGTAACTTTTATGCTTGACCCATGGTTGTCCCCAATCTATTACATTAGAATAATCTACCAGTCGGAACATAATCTAGTCTTTTAACTATTTTATATACCTCCATCCAATCACCCCGTGGTCTAGGCATCTCTAAAGTGAATAGATCCAGTTTTTCAGCCTCTTGGAATAACTGCGGTGTTTTAAGTTGGGATTCATCGTTGTGAACCTCCTCTGAACCTCCTCCAAAGCCTCTACAACACCCACCATTTGAGGGGACACAAGCTGTGCTGTGGGCAAATTGGCTGCCACGTTTCCCACATTACAACAGTGACCACACTTCTGAAGTACTTCATTGACTGTAAAGCGCTTTGGGGCGTCCTGAGGTTGTGAAAAGCGCTGTAGAAAATGCAAGGCTTATTTTCTTCTTTTTACCCACCTCTGTGTGAATGAAGGCAAAAGCCTAGACACCCCTACACTATTACACTAAGGGGCATCCACTGTCCTTTCAATATTAGGTTAATGATTAATGACAAGGTGTCCACATGTTGGAGGTTAATAAAGGGCGCATCGTTCCACCAGATTTGTCTTTTTCCTGTCTGATTAATCAATAAACTGAAACTGAAACCGATAAAGGACAACCAGTCACACCAGCAGCAGAAAGAAGAAACACAAATACTTTAAAACGCCAAGCTGTGATTGAGCGTACTGAGTGCTTACGACACAGTGACAGACAATCACAGAGCTGGATTAGAGCTTGGATAGAGACACAAAGTGACCCGTACATACATTACTGACTAACGGCAATGATCAAGAACGCGGCAGTGGCATTTCTCCATCTCTGTTTTGAGGTCTGAAACACGCCCTTACCTGCCCTGGGATCAGAGGCTGCCTGTCATCGATGTCAATTAAGACATCGTCTCGGAGTGAGGGACTTCTTTCATCTACGGAGAGAGAGAGAGATAGAGAGAGAAAAGATGGTTCGACCCAGCTGGTTTAGCCTCAGACCTGCTGTAGTTACACAGTCCTCCCAGTGGAGGCACTGCAGCGCTACCACTGGTGGGAAGGTGTAATTACAACGTGACAAGTTTACATAGACAGTTCCCTTTATTAATATAGGCATAGGAATTTATAATGGAATTAGAAAAATAAAGACTAAATGTAAGATTTTTAAATGGGGATTGACGCCCTGGTCCAATTATAAGAACATAAGAATTAGCAGCAGGAGCAGGCCATTCGGCCCCTCGAGCCTGCTCCGCCATTCAATAGGATCATGGCTGATCTTCAACCTCAACTCCACTTTCTTGCCCAATCTCTTGATTCCCTATGAGTCCAAAAATCTATCGATCTCAGCCTTGAATATATTCAATGATTTAGCATCCACAGCCCTCTGGGGTAGAGAATTCCAAAGATTCACCACCCTCTGAGCGAATAAATTTCTCCTCATCTCGGTCCTAAATGGCCGACCCCTTATCCTGAGACTGTGTCCCCTAGTTCTAGACTCTCCAGCCAGGGGAAACAACCTCTCAGCATCTACCCTGTCAATCCCCTCAGACTCTTACCCCTCACCCTCTAAGATTACTTCACCCGAAGTGTCCACTTGTTCGTGACTGCCAATGTGCATCGCCACAGGTGGTCGGCTAGTATGACCAACAACATTTGACTTTAATTGGCTATCATATATATATATATCTTCCAAAACATACCTGCTGAGTCAATAGGAGGGGGATTAAATAAATCAGGAAGAGTTCATGACAGTGTAAACTCATGTCCTGGCCAAAATGAATCCCCCAACAAACGCCACTGAAACAGATTATCTGGTCATTATCACATTGCTGTTTGTGGGAGCTTGCTGTGCGCAATTGGCTGCCGCATTTCCTACATTACAACAGTGACTACACTTCAAAAAGTACTTCATTGGCTGTAAAGCGCTTTGGGACGTCCTGAGGTTGTGAAAGGCGCTGGAGAAATGCGAGTCTTTCTTTCTTTCTTTAATCGATTGGCCAAATGCCTCCAATTTTTGTGTCAACTTATGGTCATGTGACGAACTCCATTTGACCATCCCAGCAGGGTGCGAGTTGTTTAACCCAGGCACCCAGTTACCTTACACTTTATATCCACAATGTACAGAGTGATGGCGAGCTTGAAGCTTGCACGCTATCCTATGGCGTTCACAGACTATTGCCAGTAGTCTTAGGGAGTCATATAATCATCTAAGATGCTGAGGGGTCTTGACAGGGTAGATGCAGGGAGGATGTTTCCCCTCATGGGGGAATCTAGAACTAGGGGGCATAGTTTCAGAATAAGGGGTCGCCCATTTAAAACGGAGATGAGGAGGAATTTCTTCTCTCAGAGGGTCGTGAATCTTTGGAATTCTCTGCCCCAGAGAGCTGTGGAGGCGGAGTCATTGAATATATTTAAGGTGGAGATAGACAGATTTTTGAGCGATAAGGGAGTGAAGGGTTATGGGGAGCGGGCAGGGAAGTGGAGTTGAGGCCAAGATCAGATCAGCCATGATCTTATTGAATGGCGGAGCAGGCTCGCGTGGCCAAATGGCCGACTCCTGCTCCTAGTTCTTATGTTCTTATGAGTCCAAAACTCTGTCAGGTTCTTGCTGAGCTTCAGCAGCCGCCCATCTTCACCCTTGTTTACAATTCCCTCCATAGCTTTGCTCTTCCCTAACCGTGCCCTCCTCCAACTGTAGGTCCCACTCCGCATCCTCCCGTCTGCTACCTCTGGCCCCCTGTTCCCGCCGTGTCCCCCCCCCCACTCCTTCAATAGCCTTGGGCCCAGACGCTTTGGAACTGCCACCCCAAACCCCTCTAGCGTGCTACCTCTGTTAGTTATCAGCCGTGGCTCACAGGGTAGCACTCTCGCCTCGGAGTCAGAAGGTTGTGGGTTCAAGTCTCACTCCAGAAGCTTCAGCCCATAATCCAGGTTGACACTCCCACTGCAGTACTGAGGGAGTGCTGCACTGTCGGAGGTGCTGCCTTTTGGATGTTAAACCGAGGCCCCGTCTGCTCTCTCAGGTGGATGTAAAAGATCCCAAGGCACCATTTTGAAGAAGAGCAGGGGCAGTTCACCCTGGTGTCCTGGTCAATATTTATCCTTCGATCAACATCACTAAAAAAACAGAGCCAATCTTCCCGACTGCACTTTCAGTCCCCAAGATTCGAATAGAATCTTACAGCACATTTGACCTGTCATGTTTGTGCTGGCTCTTTGATAGACCTGTCCAATTTAGTCCCACACCCCAACTTTTTCCCTGCCCTAATTCTAACGTGACTGCTCAGTGCTTGCACTGTAAGGAGTCTTCCGACATTCGCTGCGTTAAAGCTGCTATATAACTAGCAGTTGTTGTTGTAAGTATATACAGACCCTTAATTCTTAATTTTAGCAGGCACATTGGAATAGGGTTGAAAGACGAGTGAGCTCTTACCAGCCTGAAGAGTTGCAGAGTCCCTCTTCTCCATGTAAGGGTCACAGTAGAAATCTTCCAGAGACCTGATGGTGCACTGTCCGACTATGGGCCTCCTCCCAAACTGCCTGTTATCAATCACCTTGACAGTGATGGGTGGGGAATACAGCTGCTCTTTTGGTAAACACTTGGGGTGGGGAGGTTGAAATAGAATTGAAAACGTCAGAAATAGTGGAAGATCATATTAAAGTCTCTGATCTCTCCGTCCTCGTCCTCTTACACTGTTCCAACAAAGCTCAACGTAAGTTCAAGAAGCATTTAGATGAGCACTTGAAACGCCATAGCATACAAGGCTACGGACCAAGTGCTGGAAAATGGGATTAGAATAGACAGGGCTTGATGGCCGGTGCGGACACGATGGGCCGAAGGGCCTCTTTCTGTGCTGTATAACTCTATCTCGAGGAACAGCACCTCATCTTTCGATTAGGCACTTTACAGCCTTCCGGACTCAACATCGAGTTCAACAATTTCAGATCATAACCTCTGCCCCCATTTTTCCAAGCAGCAGGTGCTGGTAATAGTTATGCCATTCCCATTTACATCTCCTCTAGACCCATCTTTTGTTCCTTTACTTGTCCCATTACCATCTCCGTTTGCCTTGCACCACCATCCTGTTTGTCATTTAATCTCTCCTGCCTTCCAGCCTATCACAGACCTTCCCCTTTGTTCTTTCCTCCCCTCCCCCCTTTCCCTGCCCCTGCACTTGCTTAAAAACCTGTTCCATCTCCAACTTTTTCCAATTCTCATGAAAGGTCACCGACCTGAAACGTTAACTCGGTTAACTCTCCACAGATGCTGCCTGACCTGCTGTGTATTCCCAACATTTTCTGTTTTTGTAATAAATGCTCGTGTAGCCCTTCCAGAGACACAGGTGAGTTTGGTCATCAAACGCTGCTTCGTTCAATCGTAGCCAGAAACTTTGACTCATTGTTTTTTATTCCTGCAAAAATGTGTCAGAGGCTCGCCTGGTTGTACCTGCGATGTAATCCTGTCAATGATTACATTCTGTGGTTTTAGGATGAACTCCTTTGCTCAGTGAGAAATGTTTGCAATAACCAGTCAGATAGGAGAGAGGAACACACTTGGGACAGTCAGACCACAGCTCGATGCTAGAATAGGAGAGTTAGGGTACTGGAGGGATGGGCTTCGATGGGTGAGTTAGGGTACTAGAGGGATGGGCTTCGATGGGTGAGTTAGGGTACTAGAGGGATGGGCTTCAATGGGTGAGTTAGGGTACCAGAGGGATGGGCTTCGATGGGTGAGTTAGGGTACTGGAGGGATGGGCTTCAATGGGTGAGTTAGGGTACTAGAGGGATGGGCTTCGATGGGTGAGTTAGGGTACTGGAGGGATGGGCTTCGATGGGTGAGTTAGGGTACTAGAGGGATTGGCTTCGATGGGTGAGTTAGGGTGCCAGAGGGATGGGCTTCGATGGGTGAGTTAGGGTACTGGAGGGATGGGCTTCGATGGGTGAGTTAGGGTACTAGAGGGATGGGCTTCTATGGGTGAGTTAGGGTACTAGAGGGATGGGCTTCAATGGGTGAGTTAGGGTATTAGAAGGATGAGCTTCAATGGGAGAGTTAAGGTACTAGAGGGATGGGCTTCTATGGGTGAGTTAGGGTACTAGAGGGATGGGCTTCAATGGGTGAGTTAGGGTACTAGAGGGATGGGCTTCAATGGGTGAGTTAGGGTACTAGAGGGATGGGCTTCAATGGGTGAGTTAGGGTACTAGAGGGATGGGCTTCAATGGGTGAGTTAGGGTACTAGAGGGATGGGCTTCAATGGGTGAGTTAGGGTATTAGAAGGATGAGCTTCAATGGGAGAGTTAAGGTACTAGAGGGATGGGCTTCGATGGGTGAGTTCGAGCACTAGAGGGATGGGCTTCGATGGGTGAGTTAGGATAATAAAGGGATGGGCTTCAATGGGTGAGTTAGGGTATTAGAGGGAAGCGCTTTGATGAGTGAGTTAGGGTACTAGAGGGATGGGCTTCGATGGGTGAGTTAGGGTCCTAGAGGGATGGGCTTCAATGGGTGAGTTAGGGTACTAGAGGGATGGGCTTCGATGGGTGAATTAGGCTATTGGTTTCGATGGGAGAGTTCACCGAGTTAAAATTTAGTCCTTCCCTACGTAAGACTGACAGAAGTTCCCTGAACCTGTCAATACTCTAACAGATACACTCATAGCTAAACTATTGATTAAAGTACAAAGGTCACTCACCACTTCTATGAACAGGACGGAGGTGTTGAAGTTCGGGTTCTTCTTGGCATTCTTAATGACGCAGGATTGCACTATTTGGCCTCCGCATTCCACGATGAGGCTGGGAGAGGAGATGCTCGCTAGCTGGTAGCTCTTTAGGTTCCTCAAGCCCCAGGCTAGAACCTGCAGTGAATACACAGCAGATCAGCAGCTGAATTCAATGGTGTGACCATGGACTTTTAAAAAATTCGTTTATAGAAACATAGAAACATAGAATCTAGGAGCAGGAGTAGGCCATTCGGCCCGTCGAGCCTGCTCCACCATTCAATACGATCATGGCTGATTATCCAAATCCAGTACCCTGTCCCTGCTTTAATCCCCACAGTACACATATCCCACCCTACCCCCATAACCCCACGTATTTAATTCCCCCTAACATATCCCATCCTATCCCCATATTTAATCCCCCCCTAACACTAAGGGTCAATTTATGGGATGTGGGCGTTGCTGGCAAGGCCAACATTTATTGCCCATCCCTAATTGCCCTTGAGAAGGTGGTGGTGAGCTGCCTTCTTGGACCACAGAGAGCAGTTAAGAGTCAACCACATTGCTGTGGGTCTACAAGTTCACATATAGGCCAGACCAGGTAAGTACAGCAGCTTTCCTTCTTACCAGATGGGTTTTTTTGGTCACCATTACTGATACTAGC
Organism: Squalus acanthias; assembly: GCA_030390025.1. Lineage (NCBI taxonomy): Eukaryota > Metazoa > Chordata > Chondrichthyes > Squaliformes > Squalidae > Squalus > Squalus acanthias. The sequence continues at coordinate 7,063,277 of CM059426.1, read as the reverse complement.
TTTTTATTCCATTTATTTAATTAACTTGAATTTAAGTTCACCAACTAGCCGTGGTGGGATCTGAACTCACGTCCCTGGATCATTAAGGCCAGGCCTCTGGATTACTAGTCCAGTAACATAACCGCTATGCCACGGTACCCACCCTATCTAAAGCACCCTGGGACATTTCGGATGCCAGTTGATATGCGGGTTAGGGTGAGATAAAGTAGGGTGGGAGGAGGCTCGTGATGAGCATAAACACCAGTTGACACAGACCAGTTGGGCCGAGCGGCCTGTTTCTGTGCTGTAATATTCTATGTAAAATTTGCTACTGTTTCTCGAGAGAAAAGAATCTCATTACCGAAGGAAGGGTGTAACTTGCCTTACAGGCGGTGCAACGTAGGTTCACTAGACTGATTCCTAGGATCAGAGGGTTGTCCTATGAGGAGAGATCGAGTAGATTGGGCCTATACTATCAGGAGTTTAGAAGAATGAGAGGTGATATCATCGAAACATATAAGATTCTGAGGGGGATTGACAGGGTAGATGCTGAGAGGTTGTTTCTCCTGGCTGGGGAGTCTAGAACCAGGGGTCACAGTCTCAGGATAAGGGATCGGCCATTTAGGACTGAGATGGGGAGAAATTTCTTCACTCAGAGGGTGGTGAATCTTTGGAATTCTCTACCCCAGAGGGCTGTGGAGGCTCAGTCGTTGAGTGTATTCAAGACAGAGATCGATAGATTGTTGGATACTAAGGGAATCAAGGGATATGGGAATAGGGCGAGAAGGTGGAGTTGAGGTAGAAGATCAGCCATAATCTTATTGAATGGCCTACTCCTGTTCCTATTTCTTATGTTCTATGTTCTTTTTATAGGTGTAGGCCACACAACCCCATGGGACATTATTTAGATGGAGGACACAGGCAGATACCTCCCATGAGTCAGGTCTGGATGTATCTACGAGTCCAATTGAAACCAAACTAAAAAAGTGACTGAAAGCAACGGTATGCTCACACCATAGGGTTGTACGTTCAGCCCCGTAAAGACGATTCTCCCTGGGGGTAAGTGGGGCCAATGGGTAGACCTCCAACTGGAGGAGGATAGTGAAGACTCTGCCAAAGGCCGATGGAGGAAGGGGTAGCCAACATTCAGGGTCCCAGAAGGTTTTGGGTTGTCGCAAACCCTTCATTTATCTCAATGGGGGGAGAGTTCTTTCTGTGAATTCAGGGATTTAGAAAAAAAAGAAAGACTTGCCTTTCGATAACGCCTTTCTTGATTACCGGACGCCCCAAAGTGCTTTACAGCCAATGAAGTACTTTTTGAAGTGGAGTCACTGTTGTAATGTAGGAAATGCAGCAGCCAATTTGCGCACAGCAAGCTCCCACAAATAGCAATGTGATAATGACCAGATAATCTGTTCTAGTGATGTTGATTGAGGGATAAATATTGACCAGGACACTGGGAATAACTCCCCTGCTCTTCTTCAAATAGTGCCATGGGATCTTTTACATGCACCTGAGAGCAGACGGGGCCTCAGTTTAATGTCTCATCCAAAAGACGGCACCTCTGACAGTGCAGCACTCCCTCAGTACTGCACTGGGAGTATCAGCCTAGATTTTTGTGCTCAAGTCTCTGGAGTGAGACTTGAAACCACGACCGTCTGACTCAGAGATGAGAGTGCTACCAATTGAGCCAGGAGAGTACCTTTTGAAAGGGGATTAGAGAGAGAGTGCCTCTGTATGGGTGGGTGTAGCAGGGAGAGAACCTCTGTTTAGGCGGAGTTAGATGAGACCTAGAGGCAATGAGAGTCATATATCCAACCTGCAGCCCATCCTGTGTGCATCTTGCTGCCTGGTTGAGTGAAGCCCTTTGAAAATGTGAGCGTGCTAATGCTTTCAATTGTAAGTTGCAGCTTGAATATGTGCCCCACTGGAGTGTGATCAACAATGAAAGAAGGCTCAAGCATGACAAGGGCCAGAAGTACACGGCAAAGAGATTAGATGAAAAGGGGAGTGGAGAATAAACATCAGCATAGTAGACTCATGACTAAGGTCAGAACATGTGGAGTCAGGGGACAAGTAGCAGAATGGATATCAAGCTGGCTACACAACAGAAAACAGAGAGTAGGGGCTAACGGTAGTTACTCGGATTGGCAAATGGTGGGAAGTAATTTGAACTCAGGAATCGGAAGTACAATTTCAAAATTTGCGGATGACACCAAACTGTGGGGTGTGGTTAATACTGAGGAGGACTGCGACAAAATACAGGAAGACATTAATAAACTTACAGAATGGGCGTGTAATTGGGAAATGAACTTCAATACAGAAAAGTGTGAGGTGGTACATTTTGGCAGGAAGAATAAGGAGCCCACATACTCCTTGGAAAATAAAGTTTTAAATGGGGCAGAGGAACAGAGAGATCTGGGGGACACAGATACACAGATCACTAAAAGTAGCGACACAGGCTAATGAGGCCATAAAAAAAGCAAACCAAGCACTGGGGGTCATTCCCAGAGGGGTAGAATTGAAAATCAGAGAAGTTATGTTAAACTTGTAGTGGACCTTGGTTAGACCACACTTGGAGTTCTGTGAACAGTTCCGGTCTCCATATTATAAAAAGGATATTGGAATACTAGAGAAGGTGGAAAAAAGATTTACTGGAATGATACCAGAACTGAGAGGTTATACCTATCAGGAAAGATTGAACAGGCTGGGGCTCTTTGCTCTAGAAAAGAGAAGGCTGAGGGGTGACCTGATCGAGGACTTTAAGATTATGAAGTGGTTCGATTGGGTAGACGTAGAGAAGATGTTTCCACTTGTGGGGGAGACCAAAACTAGGGGCCATCAACATAAGATATTCACTGATAAATCCAATCGGGAATTCAGGAGAAACTTCTTTGCCCAGAGAGTGGTGAGAATGTGGAACTCGCTACCACAGGGAGTGGTTGAAGCGAATAGTATTGATGCATTTAAGGGGAGGCTAGATAAGCACATGAGGGAGAAAGAATCGAGGATTAAGCTGATAGAGTTAGGTGAGGAAGGATGGGAGGAGGCTCGAGTGGAGCCAAAAAAGGAGATATTAGGGCAGGTGACCAAAAGCTTTGTCAAAGAGGTAGGTTTTAAGGAGTGTCTTAAAGGAGGAGAGGCGGAGAGTTTAAGGGGGGTGGGGGGGAATTCCAGAGCTCAGGGCCTCGGCAACTGAAGGGATGCACAAGAGGCCAGAATTGGAGGAGCGCAGATATCTCGGGGGGTTGTGGGGCTGGAGGAGATTACAGAGAGAGGGAGGAGCGAGGCCATGGAGAGATTTGAAAACAAGGATGAGAATTTTAAATTTGAGGCGTTGCCGGACCGGGAGCCAATGTAGGTCAACGAGCACAGGGGTGATGGGTGAACAGGACTTGGTGCGAGTTAGGACACGGGCAGCAGGGTTTTGGATGACCTCAAGTTTACGGAGGGTGAGAGATGGGAGGCCGGCCTGGAATGCATGGAATAATTGAGTCTGGAGGTAATGAAAGGCATGGATGAGGGTTTCAGCAGTGGATGAGCTGAGGCAGGGGCGGAGGCGGGCGATGTTACGGAGGTGGAAATAGGCGGTCTTGGTGATGGAGCCTGAAATTCTGGCCCTGCACCTGTGAGACCACCCATTCCGATCTCGTTGGCCCGGCAGGCTAAGGCGACGGAGAGCAACGTGTGGATACTCACCTCGATGCCGGTGCGTTGCAGGACGGGTTTGATCCCCTGGGGCACCATGTAGATATCCGGCTCCCGCTGCGGGGGTGGGTAAGGAAGGTCCGTGTCGTCTTCCTGGCGAAAGGCAGGAGAGAAAAAAGGAGAGGAGTTAGCGAGCTCAGAACAATCTTCCGATAGCGAGGCTGCGCGCTATCAACTCGGACGTGCAAACAGTGAGCCTCAGTGCCCTCTGCGGGTGAAGGAGACACCAAGGAGGCAGCGTCATTCTGCGGCAGCCATCAGGGGAGAGGTTGTCACTAACGCCAGGCTTGTTAACGAGCGTCGTTTTCCAGCTCTGATAAGACACTCTGCATAACACAGCGACTGCTCATCCACAGAGAGGCACACGTGCTCATGCACACGCAGCCAGGTACACCAGTCCACGCGAGCACAGAAGCAAAGAGAGACACACAGAGTGCAGGAGAGAGCGGGCGTGCGGGTGTATGAGACCAAGAGACAGAGGGAGAGGGAGAGCGAGACGGGACTGAAAGAGGGCGCGCGCGCAGAGAAAGAGGAAGAGCGAGAGGGTGGAAGAGGTGTCGAGGGCAGCATAGGAAGAGAGGGAGATAAGAAAAAGAAGACGGGAATGGGAAAAAAAAGCAACAAAGGAAGAGGAAAGCGAAGAGATGGGGAAGAAGAAAAAATAAGAGAGTGAGAGAGGGAGTTAGACAGAAAGAGGGACAGAGTAAGAGACAGAATGAGGCGAGAGGGAGAGACAGCGACAGTGATGAACAGAGAGTGAGAGAGACAGAAAGAGGAGGCAGGAGAGTAAGAGAAAGACTGAGTGAGAGGGGAGATAGACAGAGTAAGAGATGGAATGAGGAGAGAGAGAGAGAGAGACAGGCAGTGACAAATAGTGATGAACAGAGAGAGTAAGACAGGCAAAGGAGAGAAAGGGACACAGAAGAATGAGAGAGAAAGAGAACGAGAGAGAGAGAAAACGAGTGGGAAAGAGAAACAGAAGAAGGCAGAAAGACATAGCAAGACGACTGAGGCAGAAAGACTGACAAAGACAGACAGTGAGTTAGGATCGAGAGAACTGACCAGTCTTTGTTTAGCCGAACGCAGTTAAGAGATGGCCAGGATTGCGGAGGTGGTATCAGGCAGGGTTCATTGCTGAGAATTCTATGTTACATACATTTTTTCTCAGTTTCATTCTTTTCACAGTTATATATATATAAAAAGCAACTTTATAAAGTAATAAAGAGTAAATAAAGACCAGGCTTCAAAGGCCTGTGAAGGAGGTGAGCAGATGTACCCATCGCAGTAGACCCTCGCAGAAGAAATCAGGAACGCAGAGCTGATTAGACCCATTTCAGAGGAGAATTGTGGAGGGAGAAAGCAGAGAGATGATCGTTAGTCCCACCAGTGAAACAAGATTCAGAAAATATAAGAAAAAAGTAAATGTTTCTGGAGAAATCGAACACTTTATCAAACCTCCATCTCTCAGCCTCCCTCCATCTCTCAGGCCTCCCGCCATCTCTCATCACTCCCTCCATCTCTCAGGACTCCCTCCATCTCTCAGGACTCCCTCCATCTCTCAGGCCTCCCGCCATCTCTCATCACTCCCTCCCTCTCATCACTCCCTCCATCTCTCATCACTCCCTCCATCTCTCAGACCTCCCTCCCTCTCATCACTCCCTCCATCTCTCAGGACTCCCTCCCTCTCATCACTCCCTCCATCTCTCAGACCTCCCTCCCTCTCATCACTCCCTCCATCTCTCAGGACTCCCTCCCTCTCATCACTCCCTCCATCTCTCAGGACTCCCTCCATCTCTCATCACTCCCTCCCTCTCATCACTCCCTCCATCTCTCATCACTCCCTCCATCTCTCAGGACTCCCTCCATCTCTCAGGACTCCCTCCCTCTCATCACTCCCTCCATCTCTCAGGCCTCCCTCCATCTCTCAGGACTCCCTCCATCTCTCAGGACTCCCTCCAACTCTCAGGCCTCCCTCCAACTCTCAGGACTCCCTCCATCTCTCAGGACTCCCTCCATCTCTCAGACCTCCCTCCATCTCTCATCACTCCCTCCATCTCTCAGACCTCCCTCCATCTCTCATCACTCCCTCCATCTCTCATCACTCCCTCCATCTCTCAGGACTCCCTCCATCTCTCAGGACTCCCTCCATCTCTCATCACTCCCTCCATCTCTCAGGACTCCCTCCATCTCTCATCACTCCCTCCATCTCTCAGGACTCCCTCCATCTCTCATCACTCCCTCCATCTCTCAGGACTCCCTCCATCTCTCATCACTCCCTCCATCTCTCAGGACTCCCTCCATCTCTCAGGACTCCCTCCAACTCTCAGGACTCCCTCCATCTCTCATCACTCCCTCCATCTCTCAGGACTCCCTCCATCTCTCATCACTCCCTCCATCTCTCAGGACTCCCTCCATCTCTCATCACTCCCTCCATCTCTCAGGACTCCCTCCCTCTCATCACTCCCTCCATCTCTCAGGACTCCCTCCATCTCTCAGGACTCCATCTCTCAGGCCTCCCTCCATCTCTCATCACTCCCTCCATCTCTCATCACTCCCTCCATCTCTCAGGACTCCCTCCATCTCTCATCACTCCCTCCATCTCTCAGGACTCCCTCCCTCTCATCACTCCCTCCATCTCTCAGGACTCCCTCCATCTCTCAGGACTCCATCTCTCAGGCCTCCCTCCATCTCTCATCACTCCCTCCATCTCTCAGGACTCCCTCCCTCTCATCACTCCCTTCATCTCTCAGGACTCCCTCCATCTCTCAGGACTCCATCTCTCAGGACTCCCTCCATCTCTCAGGACGACTCCATCTCTCAGGACTCCCTCCATCTCTCAGGACTCCCTCCATCTCTCAGGACTCCCTCCATCTCTCAGGACTCCCTCCATCTCTCATCACTCCCTCCATCTCTCATCACTCCCTCCATCTCTCAGGACTCCCTCCATCTCTCAGGACTCCATCTCTCAGGACTCCCTCCATCCCTCAGGACGACTCCATCTCTCAGGACTCCCTCCATCTCTCAGGACTCCCTCCATCTCTCAGGCCTTCCCTCCATCTCTTAGGCCTCCATCTCTCAGGACCCCATTCCCTTAAGACTCCTCCCCCTCAGGCCTGCCGTCCTCTGACTGCTACCCCTGGGATCTAAACCCTAGGACCTCTACTCCTTGGACTTCTACCCCTCCAACCTTTACCTTTGGCCTTTCACCCTAGAGTATTTACCTTTTGGGTGTCTACCCCACAGTCAAGTTTAAAAGGTAACCCCGCAGTCATGATAAATCATTTGGCAAACTTGTTTTGTTTCTTGGCGTATATCCACAGATCTGCAACTCTCTCTCTGCAACACTCCACCTCACGCCTTCTCTTCCTGTATTTCCTCTCCCCTCCGCCTGCCTCCTACCCTCTCCCCTACCCTCACCCATCCCTCCCATTCCCCCTAACTCTCTCCTTCCGTCACCCCTCCCCTCTCCTTCCCTCACTTCCTCTTCCCTCCTGCCTTTCTCTCCACCCCTTCATTCATACCTCGCCAAATCTCTTTCTCTTCTCCCTGCCTCTTCCCCTCTTCCTCCTCCTCCCCTTCCCCTTCCCTCCTCCCCTTCTCCTTCACACCTCCCCCTCCCCTCTCACGGAGGCCAGTTTGACAGCGATGAGCCATTGACAACAACAACAACTTGTATTTACATAGCGCCTTTAACGCAGTAAAACGTCCCAAGGCGCTGCACAGGGCTATTTTAAGACAACAAATTTGACACCGAGCCACATAAGGATAAATTAGGGCAGTATTCACCATTAGTGAGTCGAGCTGGGTTGAACAGGATTCTCACCCCCACAGATAACACAAACAGTACAACATCATAGCCACGCGCTCAACTCTTTTAAACATAAAACAAAACAGAGGGGAAATATCTGTTCCTTTTCCTTTAGTCTCCAATGTCGGCGTGAATCATGGGCGGGTGGGGGGGGGGAAAGATTCAACTCTTTTCCATCGCGCTGACGGGATGAACGCAACTAACTGCACGGGTCAAGGGTCAAACCTGGGATCTTGCTGTTCCCTCTGGCTCAGTATCACAGCGCAGGGTGTGTTCACCCAGCAAGCCCCAGGGAGTGGGGTCGCCAACTCTGCTCGTACATATTCCTGGAGGTTTCATCTCATGACCTCCTGCCCCCGCGGGGGTCAAACAACCTTTTCATTCCCTCCCGTCTCCAATATTTTTTTTCACAACTAATAAACAAAAGTGTCCAAATAAAATAAAGAACAAAAAACACACCTATTTTTTTTAATGCTCCTTATAATTAAAAAAATAAATTTGTTCCTGGGATGTGGGCGTCGCTGGCAAGGCCCAGCATTTATTGCCCATCCCTAATTGCCCCTTGAGAAGGCGGAGGTGAGCCTTGAACCGTCTTGAACCGCTGCAGTCCGTGCGGTGAATTCTTTAATTACAACTGAGTGGCCGTTTCAGAGGGCAACTAAGAGTCAACCACGTCGGTGTGGGGACTGGAGTCACATGTAGGCCCAGACCGGGTAAGGACGGCAGCTGAAGGACATCAGTCAACCAGTTGGGATTTTCTCGACAACCCGACAGCTTCACGGTCACTGTTACCGACACCAGTGTCCACGAGATGCGTCTTTAATTCCTGGAGACTCCAAGACAATCCTGGAGTGTTGGAAACCCGGGGCGGGGGGGGGGGGGAGGGTGGAGACAGGATAAAGAAATGCCGAGGACTTGGGCAACGGGTAAGACCCCCTTGTTTTGTAGGGAGAATCTATCAAGGTGCCGATGCTACATCTCCATCCCCTCCTCACCCCGCTCCCCTGCATCCAGCACCTCTCTGTAAACGACAGATCTCGGCCACACGCTGCCTCCCAGCCAGACCAGTGCAGTGTGTTTTTCTTTAATTAGACGCTTGCCTCTCGTTAAAGAGCTAACGCCTTCCTGCTTTTAATTAGAGGGCTGCCGATACTCAGCCTTTGGAGCCAGCCTGTTCAGGAGGGAAGTCAGGAAATACTTCTTTCCACACAGAAGGTAGTGGAAATCTGGAACTCGCTTGCCCCTAAAATTCTGGGGGACGATTGGAGCTTTCAAGACTGAGACCGATAGATTTTTGTTAGGCAAGGGGTATCAAGGGATATGGAGCAAAGGCAGGTAGATGGGGTTGAGGTACAGATCAGCCGTGAACTAACTGAACGGTGGAACCGGCTCGAGCGGTTGAATGGCCCCCTCTTGTTCCTTTTGGATTCGATGTCAGCCGTGGCTCAGTGGGCAGCAGTCTTGCCTCTGAGTCAGAAGGTTGTGGGTTCATAGTCCACTCCAGAGACTTGAGCACATAATCCAGGCTGACACTCCCAGTGCAGTGCTGAGGGAGCGCTGCACTGTCGGAGGTGCCGTCTTTTCGATGAGACGTTGAATTGAGGCCCCGCCTGCCCTCTCAGGTGGACGGAAAGGATCCCGTGGAGATCTCACGAGTGCCCTGGCCAACATTTACCCCTAAAACAGATTGCCTGGTCATTCATCTTATTGCTGTTTGTGGGAGCTTGCTGTGCGTATTGGCTGCATCGTTTCCTACATTACAACAGTGACTCCACTTCAAAAAATACCTCATTGGCTGTAAAGCACTTTGGGACATCCTGAGGTGGTGAAAGGCGCTATAGAAATGCAACTTCTTTCTTTCTTTGGATTCTGAGTTTCAGATTCCGTGCGATGAAAGTCTCCCCTCTCTCTTCTGGTTCTAGGGATACTACATCCTGGGACATCTCAATTACTACAGAACATGGGGCCCCAGCATTAATCGACTCCAGAATTTGACACTATTAGGCTCCAAGGATGGCTGTTGTTGGAGAGGGAGATGTCAACGGTGCTGCAGTCGGGGGTTGTGGGCTGAAGCACATTGTAGTGAGAGCGCAGAGAGGGGAGGGAACAGAGTGGGGAAGGTGTACAGAAGCATAGAAGATAGGAGCAGGAGTAGGCCATTCAGCCCCTCGAGCCTGCTCCGCCATTTAATGAGATCATGGCTGATCATCCAAATTCAGTACCCTGTCCCTGCCTTCTCCCCATATTCCTTGATCCCTTTAGCCTTGAGAAATCTATCTGAAACATGAGCCGCTCAATGGGGAATCTCTGACTGAAGCCATCAGTTCGGGCCCCCTGTCACAAACTTCATATCTTCGATACCAGCTCCACCCACCCCCCTGCCCCTGCCAACTGTCTCCAGCTGCACCAGGCTGTTCACAAACTGGGCATCCGATTTGACCCCGAGCTGAGCTTTCGATCCCGTACCCGCTCCATCACCAAGACCGCCTACTTCCACCTCGGTAATATCGCCCCCGCCTCAGCCCAGCCGCTGCTGAATCCCTCAGCCATGACTATTCCAACGCTCTCCTGGCCGGCCTCCCACGTTCTACCCTGCGTAAACTCGAGCTCGTCCAAAGTTCGGCCGCCCGTGTCCTAACTCGCTCCAAGTCTCGTTCACCCATCACCCCCTGTGCTCGCTAACCTACATTGGCTCCCGGGGCCACCCGTGCTTCAGATTTTAAAATTGTCACTTTGTGTTGAACCATACCGTGCACTGCAGCAACTCGCCAAGGCTTCTTCGGCAGCACCTCCCAAACCCTCCACCTCTTCCACCTAGAAGGACAAGGGCAGCAGGCACATGGGAACAGCACCACCTCCAAGTTCCCCTCCAAGTCACACACCATCCTGACTCAGAAGTATATCAGCTGATCCTTCATCGTCGCTGGGTCAAAATCCTGGAACTCCCTCCCTAACAGCACTGTGGGAGCACCTTCACCACACGGACTGCAGCGGTTCAAGAAGGCGGCTCACCACCACCTTCTCAAGGGTAACTAGGGATGGGCAATAAATGCTGGCCTTGCCAATGACGCTGACATCCCATAAAAACGAATTTAAAAAAAAACCCTCACTCCTCACTATGTCTCTAACCCTCTTGAGCATCCCCAGTTTCCTTCGCTCCAACATTGGCGGCCGTGCCTTCAGCCTTCTGGGCCCTAAGCTCTGGAAGTCCCTCCCTAAACCTCTCCGCCTCTCTCTCCTACTTTAAGATCATCCTTAAAGCCCATCTCTTTGCTCAAGACGTTGGTCTGCTCCAACTCCCCTCCCAACCCCCCCCCCATATAAACACAAGTTGTTGTTTGCAACTGAGCTATTCACTTCCTGCTTTACAAAGTGTTGTGCGACTTCTCATTTTTGTCCACCCCAGTCCAACGCCGGCATCTCCACATCATGCTTTACAAAGAGCACTGCTGCTCCCACCTGGTAGTGATATGCTATGGCAGGTTACTTTGCCTTACTGCTGGCAGGTCATGTGTGGCAAGGCTATTGAGAGGAGCTGGGGCAGAGGAATCCAGCCTCGGCGATTCCTTGTGCAGCGTGAAACGGTCAGAGGGCAAATCAAAGGGCCGATATTCTCTGGCGTTTAGAAGAATGAGAGGTGATCTCATTGAAATGTATAAAATTCAGAGGGGGCTTGACAAGGTAGATGCTGAGAGGCTGTTTCCCCTGGTTGGAGAGTCTAGAACTAGGGGGCATAGTCTCAGGATAAGGGGTCGGTCATTTAGGACTGGGATGAGGAGGAATTTCTTCACTCAGAGGGTTGTGAATCTTTGGAATTCTCTGCCCCAGAGGGCTGTGAATGCTGAGTCTTTGAGTATATTCAAGGCTGAGATCGATAGATTTTTGGACTCTAGGGGACTCAAGGGATATGGAGATCGGGCGGGAAAGTGGAGTTGAGGTCGATGATCAGCCATGATCTTATTGAATGGCGGAGCAGGCTCGAGGGGCCGTATGGCCTACTCCTGCTCCTAATTCTTATCTTCTTAAACCAACACCTGATCACAGGAGGATGAGACCTTTCAATTAGCCCCATCTTAGCTCATCCATCTAGAAATGGATGGATTTCCCTCCAAGTCACACACCATCCTGACTTAGAAATATATCGGCCGTTCCTTCATCGTTGCTGGGTCAAAATCCTGGAACTGCCTCCCTAACAGCACTGTGGGAGCACCTTCACCACACAGACTGCAGCGGTTCAAGAAGGCGGCTCACCACCACCTTGAACCCATGACCTTTTGACACAGAGGTGAGAGTGCTACCCACTGAGTCACAGCTGACATATAGATTGTAAACGTATAACGTAGAGATAGTAAACTATCAAGAACGACACTGCTTCAAATTAAACCGTGACATTTTTTTCAACAGCAGCTCCCAAACCCGTGACCTCCACCACCTAGAAGGACAAGGGCAGCAGGTGCATGGGAACACCACCACCTCCAAGTCACACACCATCCCGACTTGGAAATATATCGGCCATTCCTTCGTTGTCGCTGGGTCAAAATCCTGGAACTCCCTCCCTAACAGCACTGCGGGAGCATTTATTGCCCATCGCTAGTTGCCCTTGAGAAGGTGGTGATGGTGAGCCGCCTTCTTGAACCGCTGCAGTCCGTGTAGTGAAGGTACTCCCTCAGTGCTGTTAGGGAGGAAGTTCCAGGATTTTGACTCAGCGACGATGAAGGATCGGCGATATACTTCTAAGTCAGGATTGGGTGTGACTTGGAGGGTAACTTGCAGGTGGTGGTGTTCCCGTGCTCCTGCTGCCCTTGTCCTTCTAGGTGGTAGAGGTCGCGGGTTTGGGAGGTGCTGCCGAAGAAGCCTTGGCGAGTTGCTGCAGTGCATCTTGTAGATGGTACACACTGCAGCCACGGTACGCCGGTGGTGGAGGGAGTGAATGTTTAAGGTGGTGGATGGGGTGCCAATCAAGCGGGCTGCTTGTTCCTGTACTGTACTATTCTATGTGACTCCAGTCCCACACTCACATGGTGGACTCTTAGCTGCCCCCTGAAGTGTTGTAGCGAGTAACTCAGTTGTATCAAAAGCGCTATCTTCAAGAAGGCGGCCCACCACTGTCTTCTCAGGGTAACTAGGGATGGGCAATAAAGGCTGGCCTTGCCAGTGACGCCCACATCCCGAGAATGAAAGGAAAATAAGTTTCATTTTTTTTGCCTTCTTTTATTTCCCTCCTTCTTCCAATTCACAGGACACAGGTGATGATCTGATCGCATCAACAGTTGCATTGTTACACACAGACACCTCCCCAACTAAACTCATTCTCTCCTCTCTCATGACCGTCCACTGCAGGAAGAGATTTGTCACCAGGTTAATTCAATCCTTTTCAATAAACAAAGCTGGGAAATGAGAATAGGCCATTCGGCCCATCGAATCTGCCACTACCAATGTCGGGCCTCCCCCATTTCTCCACTTGTCCAAGATCCCTGCTTCCTTCCCAACTCCCAAAAATAAGAAAGAAAGAAAGACTTGCATTTGTATAGCGCATTTCACCGGACCTCCCAAAGCGCTTTATAGCCAATGAAATACTTTTGGAGTGGAGTCACTGTTGTAATGTGGGAAACACGGCAGCAAATTTGCGCACAGCAAGCTCCCACAAACAGCAATGTGATAATGACCTGATAGTCTGGTTTTAGTGATGTTGATTGAGGGATAAATATTGGCCCCAGGACACCGGGGAGAACTCCCCAGCTCTTCTTTGAAATAGTGCCATGGGATCTTTTACACCCACCTGATAGAATAGACGAGGCCTTGGTTTAGCATCTCATCCAAAAGACAGCACCTCCGACAGTGCGGCACTCCCTCAGTATTGCACTGAATTGTCAGCCTAGATTTTTGTGCTCAAGTCTCTGGAGTGGGACTTTGAACCCACGACCTTCTGACTCAGAGGCGAGGAGTGCCACCCACTGAGACATGCCTGACCGATCTCCATTCATGAGTTGTAACCAAAGTAATGGAGCAGAGTGGAAGATAAACGGAGAACCATCTGATGGAATACTTTTTGCCCTTACCTCCTTCAGCGTGCTAAAGTCCTCCTTGGAATGGCAGCACAGTTCAGGTATTGAGAGATAATGAAAGAAAATACTTATTAGTGCAAGCAATGAAATGGATTTGCAACATTTCTAACGGGCGATTGCTTTGCCAGTGTCCCGTTCCATTCAGTTGCAAACAGAGACAGTTGTGAGCAATGTTCTCCTTGGAGCAGAGAAGGCTAAAAGGAGATTTGATAGAGGTGTTTAAAATCATGAAGGGTTTAGATAGAGTAAATACAGAGAAACTGTTTCCAGTGGCTGAAGGGTCGAGAACCAGAGGGCACAGATTTAAGGTGATTGGTCGAGAACCAGAGGGCACAGGTTTAAGGTGATTGGTCGAGAACCAGAGGGCACAGGTTTAAGGTGATTGGTCGAGAACCAGAGGGCACAGGTTTAAGGTGATTGGTCGAGAACCAGAGGGCACAGGTTTAAGGTGATTGGTCGAGAACCAGAGGGCACAGGTTTAAGGTGATTGGCAAAAGAACCAGAGGCGACATGAGGAGAAACTTTTCTACACAACGAGTGGTGAGGATTTGGAACGCGCTGCCTGATAGGGCGGTGGAAACAGATTCAATAGTAACTTTCAAAAGGGACTTGGATAAATACTTGAAGGGGAAAAAATTGCAGGGCTCTGAGGAAAGAGCGGAGGAGTGGAACTAACTGGATTGCTCTTCGAAAGAGCCGGCGCAGACTCGATGGGCCGAATGGCCTCCTCCTGGGCTGTCCCAGTCTATGATTCTATGCAGTGAGTTGGCACAACGTGCAGTGTTACAGATTGGCAGGATGTCTCCCCACGCCGGCCAACTTGACCCCTCGGGTGTTTCGAGTTGGGATGCTAGCTGTGCCGTCAGAGGAACGGTGAGGAGCAGAGGACACTTTTCATTCCTGCCCCCCTGCCCCCGCGCCCCCCGCCGCCCCTTCTCTTGCTTTCACCTCTCCACAACAGGCTGGGCTCCTAGTCCACAAAGAACTAAACCGATGAGAAAGGGTGAAAAATACAAAATAGTTGCTTCAAGACAAAAAGGAAACATGCAAAACAAGTCAGAAACAACACAGGGGTGAAGCTGGTCTTGGGACAGTAGCGCAGGTCTGGGCGACAGCCACTCGCCAGCCCGTCCAGCACCCAACCCAATTTTAATTTCCGTTGACTTTGATGCAAAAGGGGCTGTCGATTCGTTATCGCCCATTTGGTGCCCAAGACCAATTTGACCCCCAGTATCTGTAAAACCATCTTGTTGGTTGAAATTACTTCCTTCGCCAACTCTTCCCCCAAACTGTAAATGTGAGTCGGGAAGTAGCGAAGTTCAGAAGCGTTGCTGATGTAGCTCGAACACAGAAGTATGGGATGTTCCGGGGTGGGGGGCAGAGGGTGGGGGTGGTGTCTCACAGGCTATCAAGAGAACTGTGGGAACTGTCCGCATGGATGGAGATACTGGGGTTCAAATCCACGAGGGGAATAGAATAAAACAATAGTCTGGCTGTTGTTAGGTAGAATTCCATTTGCCTCTTCGGTTGGAAATAGTTGACAAATTAATATATCTGTGCAAAAGAAGCCATTTGCAGTAGCAGATCTCTCAATGGTGGGACAGTGTAGAGGGAGCTTTACTCTGTATCTAACCCGTGCTGTACCTGCCCTGGGAGTGTTTGATGAGACAGTGTAGAGGGAGCTTTACTCTGTATCTAACCCGTGCTGTACCTGCCCTGGGAGTGTTTGATGGGACAGTGTAGAGGGTGCTTTACTCTGTATCTAACCAGTGCTGTACCTGCCCTGGGAGTGTTTGATGGGACAGTGTAGAGGGAGCTTTACTCTGTATCTAACCCGTGCTGTGCCTGCCCTGGGAGTTTTTGATGGGTCAGTGTAGAGGGAGCTTTACTCTGTATCTAACCCATGCTGTACCTGCCCTGGGAGTGTTTGATGGGACAGTGTAGAGGGAGCTTTACTCTGTATCTAACCCGTGCTGTACCTGCCCTGGGAGTGTTTGATGGGACAGTGCAGAGGGAGCTTTACTCTGTATCTAACCCGTGCTGTACCTGCCCTGGGAGTGTTTGATGGGACAGTGTAGAGGGAGCTTTACTCTGTATCTAACCCGTGCTGTACCTGCCCTGGGAGTGTTTGATGGGACAGTGTAGAGGGAGCTTTACTCTGTATCTAACCCGTGCTGTACCTGCCCTGGGAGTGTTTGATGGGACAGTGTAGAGGGAGCTTTACTCTGTATCTAACCCGTGCTGTACCTGTCCTGGGTGTGTTTGATTGGACAGTGTAGAGGGAGCTTTACTCTGTATCTAACCCGTGCTGTACCTGCCCTGGGTGTGTTTGATTGGACAGTGTAGAGGGAGCTTTACTCTGTATCTAATCCGTGCTGTACCTGCCCTGGGAGTGTTTGATGGGACAGTGTCGAGGGAGCTTTACTCTGTATCTAAACCAGGCGGGTTAGGTTGAGATTATCCCCGTAATGACGGCCGTTCGGTCTTACCTCCAAGCCAGGAATACGATGGACTGATTGCTGTATGAAGAAAGAGGGACAAAAGAACAATTAGTTGAGTGAAATATCGATATCCTCGCACTACTCAAACACTTGCAGGTTGAGCTTTAACTAGCCCTTGTTGTGGCATCCAGCATCTCTCCAATCTAATAATGCGCTGTTAGTGTCAGCGATGTTACCCCTTACAGTGCGCAGTGACTGGACACCTGCGCTGACACTAGGATTGGGATAGGCGGGAATGGGAGTGGGAGAGGAAGCCTCGGATTAGTGCGAGCATGAGCGTTTAACACGTGCGGGCGACATTTTATTGATGGCTGTTTCAGCAGAGACGCTGAGCCATTGTAAAGAAAACAATCGACGAAAAGAAATGGACTGGCAGCAGAGCAGGTTAAGGATCGTTGACAACAGTGATTGCTATGTTACAGAAAGGATAAGACTCCCATTTATATAGCGCCTTTCACAACCTCAGCACATCCCATGAAGTAATTTTGAAGTGTAGTCACTGTTGTAATGTGGGAAACGCAGCAGCCAATTTGCGCACAGCAAGCTCCCACAAACAGCAATGCGATAATGACCAGATAATCTGTTTTTGTGATGTTGATTGAGGGATAAATATTGGGCCAGGACACCGGGGAGAACTCCCCTGCTCTTCTTCGAAATAGTGGCCATGGGATCTTTTACGTCCACCTGAGAGGGCAGACGGGGCCTCGGTTTAACGTCTCATCCGAAAGACGGCACCTCCGACAGTGCAGCGCTCCCTCAGTACCGCACTGGGAGTGTCAACTCAGAGTTTGTGCTCAAGTCTCTGGAGCGGGACTTGAACCCACAACCTTCCGACGACGAACCGATGATCCTCTGACTCAGGGAGGAGTGTGCTACCCACTGAGTCAGAGACAGATGGGAAAAAAGGAGAGAAAATCCCTCAAAAATTAAAAGAATGCTTGATATTCCTTCACAGAATGAGTGGCTGATGCGATATGGCCCGAGTCACGCTCTACAGCACAGTGAATTTTACCCCGAGTGACTGTTCCGGACTCCTTCGTTGCACTGAGTCTGGAATGCGAGAACAGTGTTATAGACTGGGATGGAGAGTCGCTTCAGTCACGAGGCTGATAGCCCTGTGGATTTGCCTTTACTAGTGTACGAGGAAGCTGCTTTACTGGAAGCTTGGTGTAGACCCGGGCTCTGCTTTGCTAGCTCCGCCCGGCCCTGAATCGAATGTATAATAGTGCAATGTGATGGGTGAACTCGCAACAAGTCCCGTTCACCCATCACCTCTGTGTGGTCGCTGACCTACATTAGCTGGTAACGCATCAATTTTAGTATCAATAGATTTTTGGATATTAAGGGAATCAAGGGATATGGGGGTCGGGCGGGAAAGTGGAGTTGAGGTCGATGATCAGCCATGATCTTATTGAATGCCGGAGCAGGCTCGAGGGGCCGAATGGCCGACTCCTGCTCCTAATTCTTATGTTCTTATAATTTAAAATTCCCATCCTTGTTTTCAAATCCCTCCATGGCCCCCTTCCCCTCCCTATTTCTGTAACCTCCTCCAGCCCCACAACCCTCCGAGATCTCTGCGCTCCTTCACTTCTGGCCTCTTGCGCATCCCCGATTTTCATCGCTCCACCATTGGCGGCCGTGCCTTCAGCTGCCGAGTCCCTAAGCTCTGGAATTCCCTCCCTGAACCTCTCCGCCTCTCTGTCTCTCTCTCCTCCTTTAAGACACTCCTTAAAACCTCCCTCTTTGACTAAGCTTTTGGTCACCTGCCCTAATATCTCCTAATATGTGGCTCGCTGTCAATTGTTGTCTGATCACGCTCCCGTGAAGCCCCTTGGGACGCTTTTACTAGGTTAAAGGCGCTCTATAAACACAAGTTGTTGTTGTACATGCTGAGGTAAGAATGTTTAATTTATGTTTCACGTACCTTCTCCCTCGGAATCAGCTCACAGGCAGCCAGGAGCTCGCCCGCATTTCTGTTGCCTCTTCTCACTGGGTACCAGGCAAGCCTGGGAGAGGACTCCAGGGATGGTCTGCAGATACATCGGCCCATAAACTCATCAGCACCCTGAGGACGGGGGGTGAAGGAAAAAAAACACACACACATTCAGCTCGCGCCCAATCTGTCCGAAGAAAGTAACTTTCAAAAGGGAATTGAATAAATACTTGAAAAGTAAAATATTTGCAGGGCTACGGGGAACGTGCAAGGGCAGTGGGACTAATTGGATTCGCTCTATCAAAGAGCCGGCACAGGCACGATGGGCCGAATGGCCTCCTTCTGTGTTGTTTGAGTCGGAGCCCCATTGCTGGAGTCAAGTTCCACAGACGCTAGTCACCCTCCTTTATCTTCAACACCTCACGCAAGTCACCGTTCTTCACGTGCAAGGCTGGACAGGTGAGTATTGGGCCGGCTATTCGACCACAGAAAGCATCACATATAAACTCAATCCAACACACACATGCTCGCTTCCTAGAGCCCCTCGATAGCGATCGAGGGAACGCACCCTGATTGATTCCTCCATTCCTTCCTAGGAGTAGTGGTGCTGGACTATCCACCCAGGAGTCGTGGGGTCAAAATCCCACCGGGGCAAACTGGGAATTTGAAGTTATTAAATCTGGTGATGAGCGGGCTGGCGCCAGTTGCTGGGTTGGTGTTTAAAAACCCAACTGGTTCGCTGATGTCCCACAGAGAAAGGTGTGGTAGTGTAGTGGTTATGTTACTAGATTAGTGATCCAGTGCACGAGTTGAAATCCCACCATGTTAAGGTAATTGGCAAAAGAACCAGAGGGAAGATGGGGAGAGTTTCTTTCTACACAGTGAGTTGCTGTGACCTGGAATGCGCTGCCTGAAAGGGCGGTGGAAGCAGATTCAATAGTAACTTTCAAAAGGGAATTGGATAAATACTTGAAGGGGAAAACATTTGCAGGGCTACGGGGAAAGAGCAGGGGGAGTGGGACTAATTGGATCGCTCCTTCAGAGAGCCAGCACAGGCACGATGGGCCAAGTGACCTCCTTCTGTGCTGTAACGTTCTATGATGGTTCTAAGATTCTACAGTTTTAAAAACGTTTCTCACATCTCTTCCCTCCCTCCCCCCGCCCCCCCCCAACGCTTCTTTCTTGCGGATCTGGAGACCCAAGATAGGGAGTACACAATTGGCTGAATGGCCCCCTTCTGTGCTGTAACATTCTAAAGGAACCTGCTCTCTAGGTGTGACTCCAGTCCCACACTACAAGGTTTGACTCTTAATGCCCTCATTGCAACTAAATATGGGCAATATATGCGGTCCTGCCAGTGACGCCCACATCCCAAGAATGAATTTAAAATATCCCTCTTGCCTTGACCCCACCTCCAGTCCCAACGCCCTGACCCCACCGGAGATACGCTTCCTCAGTACAGCGCAGCAGTCGAAATCGAGAGTCTCCTTGTGCCAGTAGCTCAGACTAGGCGGTGTATATAGACCATTGGACCGTGGGAAGACCTCTTGCTGTGTGGATTCATTATTGACCAGCAGTAGAGCGCCAGTACATTAACACTAGGATAGAACTTCCCCACTGCCTCTGCGCTGCCCCGTTAATGAGCATAAAACCGTGTGTCAAATGTCAACATCTCCTTAGCAGCGGCCTCAGATATGGATTAAACCGTTGATACTCTCCACTTATACTGTATTAATACTGAGAGACATTCCACTAATACTGTGACATACTCCTTTAATACTATAACATATTCCTCTGATGGTGTGATGTACTCCACTATGTCAGCTGTGGCTCAGTGGGAAGCACCCGCTGTCTAGAAGGTTGTGGGTTCAAGTCCCACTCCAGAGACCTGAGTGCAAAAATCTAGTCTAATACTGCAATGCTGAGGGAGTGCCGCACTGTCGGAGGTGCCGTCTTTCGGATGAGACGTTAAACCGAGGCCCCGTCTGCCCTCTCAGGTGGATGTAAAAGATCCCACGGCCACTATTTCGAAGAAGAGCAGGGGAGTTCTCCCTGGTGTCCTGAGGCCAATATTTATCCCTCAATCAACATCGCTGAAACAGATTATCTGGTCATTATCACATTACTGTTTGTGGGAGCTTTCTGTGTGCAAATTGGCTGCCGCATTTCCTACATTACAACAGTGACTGCACTTCAAAAAGTATTTCATTGGTTGTAAAGCGCTTTGAGACGTCTGGTGGTCGTGAAAGGTGCTATATAAATGCAAGTCTGTCTTTTTCTTTTACCGATACTGTGACAAACTCCTTTAATACTATAACATATATCCTCTAATACTGCAGCACTCTCCACTGATGCTATGAAATACTCTAATACTGTGATATATCTGATAACTGATATACTCAAATTCTGCTTAAGTTGTGTTTTCACAGACTACATAAACACTTCCTTATTCCTTCCAGGATTGTTTACCTTGCTCTGCCCCACAACATATCTCTTTATTCTCCACGAACTGTTCATCACAGGAACAGGAGGAGGCCATTCAGCTCCTCGAGCCTGTTCCGCCATTCAATGAGATCATGGCTGATCATGTGTCTTAACTCCATTTACCCGCCTTGACTCCGTATCCTTTTATACACTTGGCTAGCAAAAATCTATCGATCTCAGATTTAAAATTATGAATTGAGCTTTCTGTAGGAGAGAGTTCCACACTTCTACCACCCTTGGCGTGAAGAAGTGTTTCCTAACTTCTCTCCTGAATGGCCGGGCTCTGATTTTAAGGTCATGTCCCCTTGTCTTAGACTCTCCCACCAGCAGAAAAAGTTTCTCTCTATCGACCCAATCAATTCCTTTCAATATCCTAAAAAAACCTCAATCCAATCACCCCTGAACCTTCTATATTCCAGGGAACACAAGCCTAGTTTCTGTAATCTTCGCTCATAATCTAACCCTTGGAGCCCTGGTAACATTCTGGTGAATCTGCGCTGCTCTCCTTCCGAGGCCAAGATATCCTTCCTAAGGTGCGGTGCCCAGAACTGTACACAGCGCTCCAGATGTGGTCTAACCAGGGCTTTGTACAGCTGTAGCAAAACTTCGAAGTCACCTCTCACCGAGCTCCGCTGATTTTTCTTCGGATCCCACTAATCTTTATCGTAGGCCACCTGTTCCTGGAGTGCGGAGTGCGAAATACCTTTCAGGTCGAGCAGCTGGTCTGTTCTATAACCGAATGCCCCGTGCCCAGTGCGCCAGCCCTGTTCGAGTGTGCGTCAGTGATGGGCTACAACCTGCGCTGCACCAACACCGAGATCCTGGCAGAAGGAAACATCGAGGCCGTTGGCCAACCATCCCTCAGGTAAACACTTCTGCGGCGGAGAATTCGCGAAATGTAAAGGAATAACACCGAGGTTATTTTATTTTTCAAGAAATTCTTCCACACGTCAAGTGGCTGCAGAAACGGTGCTAATTCCCCAAAATATTTTTTTAAAAAAACAAGTACAAAACACTGACATCTCAGGATGTAAATTCATTGGCCGGGACTCTATTAAAATATTTTTTAACAGCTGATCCAACACAGCTTTTTTTATTCCTATTTCCAATGAACGGCTTGAAATGTCATTTGGAATTCTGCTGTGCGTGTGGCTAGAGCGCCCCCTGATGGATTGGTGCGCAACTCATTACCCAGTGTGGAAAGAAAGGACCTGCATTTATATAGCGCCTTTCACCACCTCAGGACGTCCTGAAGTGCTTCACAGCCAATGAAGTACTTTTTTGAAGTGTGGTCACTGTTGTAATGTAGGAAACCCAGCAGCCAATTGCGCACAGCAAGCTCCCACAAACAGCAATGTGATAAATGATCAGATCATCTGGTTTTTTTTTTAGTGATGTTGATTGAGGGATAAATATTGGCCCCAGGGCACCGGGGAGAACTCCCCCCTGCTCTTCTTCGAAATAGTGGCCGTTGGGATCTTTGACTTCCACCCGAGAGAGCAAGACGTGGCCTCGGTTTAACGTCTCAATCGAAAGACGGCACCTCCAACAATGCAGCACTCCCTCAGTACCGCACTGGGAGTGTCGGCCTGGATTAAGATCTCAATTCTCTGGAGTCGGGCTTGAGAGAGAGTTCTACCAACAGCCACGGCTGATACCAACAGAGTCGTAAGGGTAGAAAATTGATATGTGAGTTATGCCGGTTTTTCGGGTGTAAAACGGATGCAACGATGACCAACTTAGCAGAGGGACAGTCTGCAACGGGCGTTCAGGGCCCATTTCTCAGGCATTCCCAACGGTCACCTGAAATAGCTGTTCGGCCCTTTATATATGTAAATGAGGGTCGAGCTCCTTGCTGAACCCGGTTGACAATGAGCGGAACAGGAGCCAAGCCCCTCCCCCGCAAACCTGGGCCTACTACGATCTTTTGGAACAGAGGAGGCTGAGGGGAGACTTAATTGTGGTGTAAAAATTATGAGGGGCCTAGATAGAGTGGCCCAGGGGGCATAGATTTAGGGGGGAGTTGAGGAGAACTTTTTTCATCCAGAGGGTGGTGGGGGTCTGGAACTCACTGCCTGAAAGGGTGGTAGAGGCAGAAACCCTCATCACATTTAAAAAGTACTTGGATATGCACTTGAAGTGCCGTAACCTACAGGGCTACGGACCAAGAGCTGGAAAGTGGGATTAGACTGGATAGCTCTTGTTTGGCCGGCACAGACAGGATGGGCCGAATGAATCATAGAATCAGAGAATGGTTACAGCAGAGAAGGAGGCCATTCAGCTGTCAACAGGAGAGGCTGATGGCCTCCTCCTGTTCCTGTGTAACAGGCTCGAGGGGTAGAATGGCCTCCTCCTGTTCCCGTGTAACAGGCTCGAGGGGCTGAATGCCCTCCTCCTGTTCCTGTGTAACAGGCTCGAGGGGCTGAATGGCCTCCTCCTGTTCCTGTGTAACAGGCTCGAGGGGCTGAATGGCCTCCTCCTGTTCCTGTGTAACAGGCTCGAGGGGCTGAATGGCCTCCTCCTGTTCCCGTGTAACAGGCTCGAGGGGCTGAATGGCATCCTCCTGTTCCTGTGTAACAGGCTCGAGGGGCTGAATGGCCTCCTCCTGTTCCTGTGTAACAGACTCGAGGGGCTGAATGGCCTCCTCCTGTTCCTGTGTAACAGACTCAAGGGGCTGAATGGCCTCCTCCTGTTCCTGTGTAACAGGCTCGAGGGGCTGAATGGCCTCCTCCTGTTCCTGTGTAACAGACTCGAGGGGCTGAATGGCCTCCTCCTGTTCCTGTGTAACAGGCTCGAGGGGCTGAAGGGCCTCCTCCTGTTCCTGTGTAACAAGCTCGAGGGGCTGAATGGCCTCCTCCTGTTCCTGTGTAACAGACTCAAGGGGCTGAACGGCCTCCTCCTGTTCCCGTGTAAGATCAGCCAGTATAAATGACTCTGACGATCGGACTTACGTAGGTATCTTGATCGTAAATCTCAACTACGATATCGGGCGGGTTCCTGGCAGTGAAGTCTGGATCGCCGAAAATCTCGATCTCGTAGAAGATTAGCGTCTGGTCCCAGGTGGGGTTCAAGGTGCCTCTGATGGTGACGGTTGCTTGGCTTTGGTGCAGGAACGAGACAATCGCGTACGGGTCTGTAAAAAGGAAGAGAAAGAGCCGCTCAGGTTTACACAAGGAGCTCAGAGTGCGATAGGCTCGGAGTCAGCACAGTACGGCTTGGCTTTGACACATAAGGGCACAGGAGGGCTTCCCATTGGTGCACGTTGCACTGGCTTTTGTGGGTCAAATGGGCGCAAGATTTAACAGTGGGACACAGTCTGCGTGGAGCTTCAGCTCACTGCTTAATTACATCGAGTCTACAGCACAGAAACAGGCCATTGGGCCCAACTGGTCCGTGCCGGTGTTTCTGCTCCACACGAGCCTCCTCCCACCCCACTTCATCTCACCCCATCAACATATCCTTCTATTCCCTTCTCCCTCATGTGCTTATCTAGCTTCCCCTTGAATTGATCGATGCTATTCGCCTCAACCACTCCCTGTGTTGTCTAGGCCCTAAGCTCTGGAATTCCCTCCCTAAACCTCACGGTCTCTCTCCCCCTCTCTCCTCCTTGAAGACGCTCCTTAAAACCTACCTCTTTGACCAAGCTTTTGGTCACCTGCCCTAATTTATCCTCATGTGGATCGGTGTCAAATTTTTTGTCTTTTCATACTCCTGTGAAGCGCCCTGGGACATCTTACTACGCTAAATATAAGTTGTTGTTGTTGTCCTAGACTCCCCCGCCAGCGGAAAAAGTTTCTCTCCATCGACCCTATCAGCTCCCCTTAATATCCATCGATTCATAGAAACGTACTCCCTCCCCCCACCCCTGCCGAGACTGATGTCACCTTACCCCACCCATCACTGGACATGATCTTAAAGAGGACTCATTTGCAGGGCTATGAAGAAAGAGCAGGGGCAGTGGGACTAATTGGATCGCTCTTTCAAAGAGCCGGCACAGGCACGATGGGCTGAATGCCCTCCTCCTATGCTGTAAGTGTCGGCCGTGGCTCAGTGGGCAGCAGTCTCTCTCCCTCTCTTTCTCTATCCTCTGAGTCAGAAGGTTGTGGGTTCAAGTCCCGCCCCAGAGACTTGAGCACAAAAATCTAGGCTGACGCTCACAGTGCAGTACTGAGGGAGTGCTGCACTGTCGGAGGTGCCGTCTTTCGGATGAGATGTTAAACCGAGGCCCCGTCTGCTCTCTCAGGTGGACGTAAAAGATCCCATGGCCACTATTTCGAAGAAAAGTAGGGCGAGTTCTGTCCTTGGGCCAATATTTATCCCTCAATCCACATCACTAAAAACAGATTATCTGGTCATTATCACATTGCTGTTTGTGGGAGCTTGCTGTGCGCAAATTGGCTGCCGCGTTTCCTACATTACAACAGTGACTACACTTCAAAAAGTACTTCATTGGCTGTAAAGCGCTTTGGGATGTCCCAAGGTGGTGAAAAACACTGTAGAAATTAGAGTTCTTTCTTTTCAAGATTCTACCCTGCACGCAGCTACCCGGTGGAGCGAGGCTCTCAACATTTTTTTTTAAAAACCTGAGGTAAAAAACGGCACCGAATTAAAGAGCAACAAACTGACGCTGAGATGGAAGGTGTTAAGTTTTGTCACGGTTTGTGTAAAGAGCGAAAATCATGGACTGTTTCTTTTTTTGTTCGAAACCAAGGAACGATTTGCGCAGAAAGAATTTTTTTTTTAAAAGAGCCCCTTTTTTGTTTCGAAGCTGAGGTCATTAAGCTGCTGCTGTAAGAATTTCCAACAGCCCCCAGTTGGGCTGCTTTTCACAATAAACAAGAGTATATCTCCATTAAAAAAAAACCCTCGCTGGCTGGGGTTTGGAAAAGGATCTTGACTGTAGCAACTCGTACAGCGAGCTCTCAATCACTGTCGCTGTATATAAACTGCGGTGGGAAAAAAAACCTTTAAAAAAAAAATATATAGCCTTCTTTCCACAGCCCGCATGAACTGACCTTTACAACCACCGGCGGATCAAAACTGTGCCTGGGATTTTCCAGTCAAACGTTGGATTTCCCTCTCCTTCCACCACCCCCCCACCCAACTCCCCGCCCCCCTCGTTCTCTCTACTCTAACTTCAGGTTTTATAGCTTTTCCAAGTGCAGCTGTTAGTTTCTATATTTTCCTTGTTTAGGTCCTGACCTTTCCCTCCTCTCTCTCTCTCTCTCTCCTTCTGTGTGTGGCCCACACACACACACCCACACACACACACACACACACACACAGACATACACACACACACACACAGACGGTCCCTTGTAAGCTCTCGATAAAAAGGGATAACCTGCAAGGGCCTCACAGTAGCGTTTCCGCAAAGGCAGCCTTGGTCTTGAGGTGTCAGCCTTGGCTCGGTCCGTAGCCTGACTCTTGAGTCGGATGAGTCGTGGATTCGAGTCCCCACTCCAGAGACTTCAGCCCGTAATCCAGGCCGACACTCCCACTGCAGCACTGAGGGAGTGCCGCACTGTCAGAGGTGCCGTCTTTCGGTTGAGACGTTAAACCGAGGCCCCGTCTGTTCTCTCGGGTGGATGTAAAAGATCCCGTGGCACTATATCGAAGAAGAGCAGGGGGAGTTCTCCCCGGTGTCCTGGACCAATATTTATCCCTCAACCAACATCACTAAAACAGATTATCTGGCCATTATCACATTGCTGTTTGTGGGAGCTTGCTGTGCGCTAATTGGCTGCCGTGTTTCCTACATTACAACAGTTACTGCACTTCAAAGGTACTTCATTGACTGTAAAGCGCTTTGAGACGTCCTGAGGTGGTGAAAGGCGCTATAGAAATGCAAGTCTTTCTTTTATTTACCAGTGGCGCCGCAACATGAATGAAATAATTCTGCTGCCTTCAGTTAATTCAGTCTCAGGACAAGGTTTCGGCCAGACGTACCCCTCCCCCTCCCCGAGGCTGCTGTGCCATCAGTGACATACACAGATGCACACCCCTGGAATCTACAGGCCTATCAGCCCATCTAATCTACACCGGTGTTTATACTCCCACTCTAATTACCTCTTTCCACCCTGTCCCCCTGTATCCCTCTATTCCCTTCTCCCTCATCTATGCATCAAGCCTCCCCTAAACTCCATCAACGCTGTCCGCTCCATCCACTCCCTGTGGTAGCGAGTTCCACATTCTCACCACTCTCTGTGTAAAGAAAATCCTCGTAAGTTCTTGATTTGATCTGTGAGTGACTATCATATATTCATGCCCCCTTGTTCTACACTCGCCCACAAGCGGAAACAGTTTCTCCACATCGACCCAATCAAACCCCTTCATAATTTTAAAGGACTCTATCAGGTCACCTCACAACCTTCTCTTTTCCAGAAAAGAAGAGCCCCAGCTTGCTCCTTCCTTTTTTTATTCATTCGCGGGCTGAGGACGTCGCCGGCAAGGCCAGCATTTATTGCCCATCCCTAATTACCCTCGAGATGGTGGTGGTGAGACAACTGAGTGTCTCGCTGGGCCATTTCAGAGGGCAGTTAAGAGTCAACCACATTGCTGTGGGTCAGGAGTCACATATAGGCCCAGACCGGGTAAGGACGGCAGATTTCCTTCCCTAAAGGCAGGAGAACTTATACTGGGGAATAAGGAAATGGCAGAGAAATTAAACAAATATTTTGTGTCTGTCTTCACGGAAGAAGACGCAAAAGAAACCTCCCGGAAATAGTGGAGAACCAAGGCTCTAGCGAGAATGAGGAACTGAAAGAAATTAGTATTAGTATAAAACAAAATACTGGAGAAATTAATGGGACTGAAAGCCGATAAATCCCCTGGACCTGATGGCCTACATCCTAGGGTTGTAAAAGAGGTGGCTCTACCCCAGAGGGCTGTGGAGGCTCAGTTGTTGGGTATATTCATAAGAACATAAGAAATAGGAGCAGGAGTCGGCCATTTAGCCCTTCAAGCCTGCTCCGCCATTCAACAAGATCATGGTTGATCTTCTACCTTAACTCCAACTTCCTGCACTATCCCCATATCCCTTAATTCCCTTTGTGCCCAAAAGTATATCGACCTCTGTCTTGAATATACTCAACGACTGAGCCTCCACAGCCCTCTGGGGTAGAGAATTCCAAAGATTCACAACCCTTTGAGTGAAGAAATTTCTCCTCATCTCAGTCCTAAATGGCCGACCCCTTATTCTGAGACTGTGACCCCGTGTTCTAGATTCTCCAGCCAGGGGAAACATTTTCCCAGCATTAACCCCTTAAGAATTTTATATGTTTCAATTAGATCACCTCTCATTCTTCTAAACCCAAAGGAATATAAGCCTAGTCTACTCAATCTCTCCTCATAGGGCAACCCCCTCACCCCAGGAACCAGTCTGGTGAACCTTCGCTGCACTCCCTCTAAGGCAAGTATGTCTTTCTTAGGTAAGACAGAAATCAAAAGATTTTTTGGATATTAGAGGAATCAAGGGATATGGGGATAGTGCAGTTGAGGTAGAAGATCAGCCATGGTCTTATTGGATAGCAGAGCAGGCTCAAGGGGCCAAATGGCCTACTCCTGCTCTCTTATATTCTTAATGACGATCTCATGGTCACCATTGACTAATACTAGTTTTTTTTAATCCCAGTATTTATGTCAACTGAATTTAAATTCCCCAGCTGCTGTTGTGGGATTATGAACTCATTAATTCCAGGCCTTTGGATTACTAGTTCAGTAACATAACCACTATGCTACCGTACCCGTGTGATAGCTGAATCATCTCAGTCCTGGTATCATCCTTGTAATTCTTTCCTGAACTTTCTCCAGTGCTTCTACATCCTTTTTGTAGTATGGAGACCGGAACTGTGCACAGCACTCCAAGTATGATCCAACCAAGGTTCGACATAAAATTATCACCACCTCCCTGCTTTTGTATTCTATTCCTCTTCATGACCGTATCAACTTGCATTGCTATTTTTTTTAGCAATTTATGCATCTGTATTCCCCGACCATTCTCGGGACATGGGCCTCGCTGGCAAGGCCGGCATTTATTGCCCATCCCTAATTGCCCCTTGAGAAGGTGGTGGTGGTGAGCCGCCTCCTTGAACCACTGCAGTCCGTGAGGTGAAGGTGCTCCCACAGCGCTGTTAGGTTGGGAGTAGCACTTTGATACAACTGAGCGACAGTGCAGCGCTCCCTCAGTACTGCACTGGGAGTGTCAGCCTGGATTATGGGCTGGTGTCTCTGGAGTGAGAATTGAACCCACGACCTTCTGACTCAGAGGTGCGAGTGCGATCCATTGAGCCACGGCTGACACCTAACCAGTGGTCCTTTGAGGGACCGTTGGAGGCCGTTCAGAAAACCATCAGTCCTGCATTTTACACCTGATCTGCTCCTTAGCAATGGGGCTTCTCTATTTTCTCGTACTTGCCTCTTGCAAAATAGCCTGAAGCAAATCACGCTCTGTAAAGCAGACCTGTTTTGTTTGGAGCCCATCTTGTAAGTCATCCAGCTGGGAAGGTGGTCGGGAACTCTATGCGGCTTGACTCTTCGATCTGTGCCAGTGAAGTGATTGGCGCAATGGAAGGTTTCATACCTCAGCCTTACCCGTCTGTTGCTACATCTGGGTTCAGTCATTCCATAAACAATCTGCCCATCGCACCTGGAGTCTCGATCCGTCCAAAGTGTCCTGAGACAACTTTATCTCTGCTCTTAAGCTCAGTGTATCCACCGTCAGGGCGACTAATGGAACTTCAGAGACAGAGACAATCAGCACCAACTGCTGGTGTCTTGCTTCTCCTTCACCAGTCACAGCTTCTGAACTCTTTCTGAAGCTCTCTCCGGGCTCCTGTTCATTCTTCTACCCAAATCTCCCCATTATGTTAAAGAAAAAGAAAGACTTTGCATTTCTGTAGCGCCTTGCTCAACCTCAGGACGTCCCAAAGTGCTCTAAAACCAATCAAGTACTTTTTGAAGTGTGGTCACTGTTGTAATGTAGGAAACACAGCAGCCAATTTGCGCACAGCAAGCTCCCACAAACAGCAATGTGATAATGACTGGATAATCTGTTTTTTTTAGTGATGTTGGTTGAGGGATAAATATTGGCCCAGGACACCGGGGAGAACTCCCCTGTTCTTCTTCGAAATAGTGGCTGTGGGATCTTTTACGTCACCTGAGAGCAGACGGGGGCCTCGGCTTAACGTCTCATCCGAAAGACGGCACCTCCGACAGTGCAGCGCTCCCTCAGCACTGCACTGGAATTGTCAGCCTGGTTTATGTGCTCAAGTCTTTGGAGTGGGAAGGATCGCCTTACCTAAGGGAGGATATACTTGCCTTAGAGGGTGTGCAAAGAAAGAATTACCAGACTGGTTCCTGGGATGGGGAGATTGTCCCATGAGGAAAGATTGAGTAGACTAGGTCTATATTCCCTAGAGTTTAGAAGAATGAGAGGTGATCTCATTGAAACATAAACATTTCTTAAGGGGCTTGAGAGGGTAGATGCAGGGAGGATGTTTCCCCTGGCTGGGGCGTCTAGAACCAGGGGTCACAGTCTCAGAATAAGGGGTCGGCCATTTAGGACTGAGATGAGGAGAAATTTCTTCACTCAGGATTTTGAATCTTTGGAATTCTCTACCCCAGAGGGCTGTGGAGGCTCAGTCGTTGAGTATATTCAAGACAGAGATCGATAGATTTTTGGACTCTAGGGGAATCAAGGGATATGGGGATAGTGCAGGAAAGTGGAGTTGAGGTCGAAGATCAGCCATGATCTTATTGAATGGTGGAGCAGGCTCGAGGGGCCGTATGGCCGACTCCTGCTCCTATTTCTTATGTTCTTATGAGCACATAACCTTCTGACTCAGAGGTGAGAGTGCTACCTTGTATAGACCACACTTGGAGCACTGTGAACAGTTCCGCCCTCCATATTATAAAAAGGATATAGAGGCACTGGAGAAGGTGCAAAAAAAAGATTTACTAGAATGATACCAGAACTGAGAGGTTCTACCGAGCAGGAATGATTGAACAGGCTGGGGCTCTTTGCTCTAGAAAAGAGAAGACTGAGGGGTGACCTGATAGAGGTCTTTAAAATTATGAAGGGTTTGATGGGTAGACGTAGAGAAGGTGTTTCCACTTCTGGGGGAGGCCAAAATTTGAGGCCATAAATGTAAGAGAGTCACTAATAAATCCGATAGGGAATTCAGGAGAAACTTCTTTACCCACAGAGTGGTGAGAATGTGGAACTCGCTACCACAGGGAGTGGTTGAGGCGAATAGTATAGATGCATTTAAGGGGAGGCTAGATAAACACATGAGGGAGAAAGGAATAGAGGATATGCTGATAGGGTGAGATGAAGAGGGGTGGGAGGAGGCTCGTGTGGAGCAGAAACACCGGCACAGACCAGTTGGGCCGAATGGCCTGTTTCTGTGCTGTAAATACAATGTAATTCTTTGTAATTATCCAAGTCTCCTTTAAAAGATGCAATGGTCCCAGCCTTCAACACTCTGTGGCAAAGTAGACCATGCACCAACAGCCCTCAGCATAAAAGAAACTTCTCCTAACCTCTCTCCTCACACTCTATGGGCTGGATTTTGTCTTGGGGTCGGGTTGGGGTCGTGTAATCCGCATTTCGTGTTTCCCCCCCGACTCCAGATTAATGTGGATGCCTGATGCAATTTTCACTTAATTGGGCAATTGAGTTGGAGCATGTGGGAACCCATGAACTAATTAGTGTTTTCAGTCTGAAAGTCGCCTCTGATGATGTCATCATTGCTGACTGCCTAGTCTCAGAGACTGTTGGTGAGAGAGGACCTGCCTGGCTTGCTTTTGATGTGAGTGGACTTGGATGCAAAAATGGAGTGGGGGGGGAAAGGATTGCGAGAGAGAGAGAGAGAGAGAATTTTTTTGCAAGCAAGTCCTCCCAGGCAGTCTCTGAAGACATTCAATGCAGCAGCATCAGAGGCGGCATTCAGACCTAATACTACTACTACTACCTTCTCCGTTCTAATAGTGGACCTGCAGCCGATAGTCAGCTATCCACTTGTGCTCCCGCCAGGTTTCACTGGCGTGTTTCACACCAGGCGTGCTTCACGTCGGAAAAGGGTTAAACTAGCTACAACGTTTCAAAATGGCATTACAGAGCCAATTTAGGGCTTGTTAAGGGCTTTAATGGCCTCTCCTGCCTCTTGGAGGTGGGACGGAGTCGGGAACACCGCAACCGATTTTGTCAAAATTGCGTGGAGGCGGGATGGAGTCGGGATGGGGTCGGAAACCCCGACCCCGCAAATTTAACCCCCCACACACCTCCAAACCCGACTCCATGAGTCATTCAAAATCCAGCCCTTAGTGACAATGTTAAATTAATGACTCCCCCAAGCAGACGTTTGGCAGGAATAACATACCCAACGCTACATTTTTTTTCCCATCTCCCACATGAATGGCCTCTGTGAGCGAGATTGCCAATAAACGCCGAGTTTGGGGAAAGTTGGTGCTGAGGGCCTGTGTCCAGTGCAATAGGTTCAGACAGCTCAAACTCCCTTCTCATAGGACCCTTGCACCCAGCAGACAAAGGAAAGCTTTGACTCAAACACAGAAGTGGCAAATCATAACAGGCACCTTCTGCAACTGAAGCTTGACCAACCTGGGACATCGCCGTTGCACCGCAAGAGGTTATGTTACAGGACTAGTAAATCCCGAAGATCGCGAGTTCAAATCCCACCATGAGGCGGTTTGGGAATTTTAATTCAGTTTTTAAAATATCTGGATTCAGCATAAGTGACCGTGAAGTTGTGGGGAAACCCAACTGTGTCCTTCAGGGAAGGAAGCCCGCCATCCTTACCTGAGCACAAAATCCAGGCTGACCCTCCCAGAGCTGTACTGAGGGAATCTATCGTCTTTCGGATGAGATGTTAAACCGAGGCCCCGCCTGCTCTCTCAGGTGGACCTAGAAGATCCCGCGGCCACTAATTGAAAGAAGAGCAGGGGAGTTCTCCCCGGTGTCCTCGGCCAATATTTATCCCTCAACCAACATCACTAAAAAACAGATTACCTGGTCATTATTACATTGCTGTTTGTGGGAGCTTGCTGTGTGCAAATTGGCTGCCGTGTTTCCTGCATTACAACAACAACAACTTGTATTTATACAGCGCCTTTAACGTAGTAAAAGGTGCTTCACAGGAGCGATTATCAAACAAAATTTGACAGCGAGCCACATAAGGAGCTATTAGGGCAGGTGACCAAAAGCTTGGTCAAAGAGGTAGGTTTTAAGGAGCGACTTAAAGGAGGAAAGAGAGGTAGAGAGGCGGAGAGGTTTAGGGAGAGAATTCCAGAGCTTAGGACCTCGGCAGCTGAAGGAACAATACAACAGTGACTACATTTCAAAAGTACTTCATTGAGTGTAAAGCGCTTTGGGACTTCCAATTATATAGGGCCTTGGTGAGACCACACCTGGAGTACTGTGTACAATTTTGGTCTCCTTACCTAAGGAAGGATATACTTGCCATAGAGGGAGTGCAACGAAGGTTCACGAGATTGATTCCTGGGATGGTGGGACTGTCGTATGAGAAGAGATTGAGTAAACTAGGCCTGTGTTCTCTTGAATTCAGAAGAATGAGAGGGGATCTCATTGAAGCATACAAAATTATTACAGGGCTTGATAGGGTGGATGCTGGGAGAATGTTTCCCTTGGCTGGGGAGTCTAGAACCAGGGGCCACAGCCTCAGGATAAAGGGTAGGCCATTCAGGACTGAGATGAGAAGAAATTTCTTCACACAGAGGGTGGTGAATCTTTGGAATTCTCTACCCCAGAGGGCTGTGGAGGCTCAGTCATTGGGTATATTCAACACAGAAGTCAATAGATTTCTGACTGGTAAGGACATCAAGGGATATGGCGATAGGGCCGGTGAATGGAGTTGAGGCAGAAGATCAGCCATGATCTCATTGAATGGCGGAGCAAGCTCGAAGGGCCGAATGGCCGACTCCTGCTCCTATTTCTTATGTTCTTATGTTCCTGAGGTGGCGAAAGGTGCAATAGAAATGCAAGTTCTTTTTTTCTTTTCTTTTACCCGGTCTGGGCCTACATTTGACTCCAGTCCCACACCAACGTGGTTGACTCTTAACCGCCTTCTGAAGTGGCCGAGCGAGACACTCAGTCCTATCAAACTGCTACCAGTGGTTCAGGAAGAGGGCCCACCACCACCTTCTCAGGGCAATAAATGCCGGTTTTGCCG
Organism: Squalus acanthias; assembly: GCA_030390025.1. NCBI lineage: Eukaryota > Metazoa > Chordata > Chondrichthyes > Squaliformes > Squalidae > Squalus > Squalus acanthias. The sequence goes on along the minus strand of CM059426.1, from coordinate 7,029,591 downwards.
GTGACGCCAATGTCCTGAGAATACATTTTTAAATCCTTAGGGGGAAAAACTGGGTTGCGGCCGCCTTGGGGTGCAAACTTCACCCCATGCCCAAAATTGAATGGTAGCGCCCCAAGCAGGAGGCGGGGCTACTGGAAGCCCTCCCCCACCCTCTTGGGGCGCTCCCATGGAATATCGCGGCGCTATATGCAGCAGCGCCACGCGGGTCGGCACGTAGTGCCGCGGTACTGCAGGCCGCCCTCCCCTGATTAAAGGGGCGGGGCCTAGCGCAGCGCGCACCGGGGCCCTGCTGGACTACCGGGGAGCGGGGTGCCGGGAAAACAGCCCGGCACTCAAGAGGAGCGCCGGGCTGACCGATCGCGGCCGGCTCCCTGCAGGAGCAGGTGAGAGGGGGCAGGTGCTGGCAGGCGGCCCCAAAAAGAAAATGGCCGCCCGGCACCTGCCTTTTAATTATCGCCGCCGCGGTCGCAAACGCACCCCCCCCCCCCTGACCCTGTCGGACACAGCGTCCGGCGGTAGGTCAGGGGGCGCGAGCCAGGTTGGCAGCCGGGGCGCGAGCAGAGCGCTGCGCATGGCGATGACATCATCACCGGAGGCGCAGCGCCGTGGGGCGCTACCGGCTACCACCGCCGCTAACCTCCTGCTGAATTTCGCAGGAGGCGTTAGCGGTGCCGTGCTCAGGCGCTTGGGGCTTTGCGCCCCGTTATCACCCCCCTCGGCGCAAAGCAACCCAATTTTTCCCCCTTACACTTTACCAACAGAAGGCCAGTGATGCAAACATCTTGGGCCTTTTGAATGAGACATTGCACCAAAACCCCATCTCCCCTCGTAGGTCACTGTTAAAGATCCCACGGCACCATTGGAAGAGCAACATTGGCCAACGTTCCTCCCTCAGACCGCTCCGTCCAAAAACAGATCAAATCCCTTCATAACTTCATTGTGGGGACCTTGCTGTGCGCAAAATGTCTGCCTATATAATCAGTTGCTGCATCCCGACTTGGACATTTATCTCCGTTCCTTCATTGCCGCTGGATCGAAGCCTTGGAACCCCCAACCCAACAGCACTGTGGGAGCACCTTCACCCCACAGTTCAAGGAGAAGGTTCAAAGGATCGTTTACAGCCACCCGAGCGAGCAGACGGGGGCCTCGGTTTAACATCTCATCCGAAAGACGGCACCTCCGACAGTGCGGCACTCCCTCAGCACTGCACTGGGAGTGTCGGCCTGGATTATATGGTCAGGTCTCTGGAGTGGGGACTTAAACCGACGACCTTCTGACTCAGAGGCGAGAGTTCATTACCCACTGAACCACAGCTGACACCTAACACTCTCTCAAGTGATCAGATTTAGACCCACATCACAAGGGGCTGCGGTTGGTGCAGTGGGTCACCACATTGTCTGTTTTCTTCTAAGGCCCAGCTTTGACCCCCCACCCCCCACCAGCCCAGTCCGATATACTGAAAGTTTCCCCGTCTGTTTAAGTAAGGGGTCCTACATTTACACAGTGCGGCCAGAACAGGGACCAAACAGGAAGCAGTGGTTCCCTCTGTGAATGGCCGGTCCTGCTGTCAATCATAGAATGGAATCATACAGCACAGTGGGAGGCCGTGCAGTCAATCACCACAAGGACCGCAGCGGTTCAAAAACAAGGCGGCTCACCACCACCAACATATTGAGGGCCAACTGGGGATGGGCAATAAATGCCGGCCTTGCCAGCGACGCCCACATCCCCAGAGTGTATAAAGCGGTGATTCACTGTGCCTGAGGAAGTGGTGGATAAACTCTCTGGCGTGGAATCAGCCCTCCTTGTCAGGGCTAATCTCCTGGGTGACGTTGGGACTCTCCCGAGCCCGGGAGTAAAAGATGTTTTTTATTTCCTCTGTTGCACTGTGCTGGCACAGTGGATCCGCCTTTCAGATGAGACGTAAAAGATCTCATGGCCACTTTTTTCGAACAAGAGCAGGGGGAGGTGTCCTGGCCAATATTTACCCCTCAACCCACATCACCACAACCACAACAACTTGTATTTATACAGCTCCTTTAACGTAGTGAAACGTCCCAAGGCGCTTCACAGGAGTGATTATCAAACAAAATTTGACACCGAGCCCCATAAGGAGATATTAGGTCAGGTGACCAAAAGCTTGGTCAAAGAGGGAGGTTTTAAGGAGCGTCTTAAAGGAGGAGAGAGAGGTAGCGAGGCGGAGAGGTTTAGGGAGGGAATTCC